>JAECUM010026519.1:0-32226 GCA_016617855.1 Megalonaias nervosa
CTATATTTCTCCTGTAAACAATGTACCATATTTACCCTATAAAAAATGCAATCAACTGCAATTAAATCAGACTAAGATTTACACTGTATTGAATGCATGTAGATCAGTGTCCACACTTTGAACAGACACTAATCTACTCATGCATTATGTGACAAAAGATCCATGTACATGACAAATGCAGTTCGTATGCATTTTATATAAACAAATATGAGAAGTACAGACACAAAATTATTATAATATTCTGAACAATATATTACAAAAAATCACTTCAATAACTTTTATGTGACAACTTTTGTCAATTAATGGTATTTATTATATACTGTAATTATGTCTTACAGACTTAACATTGGAAAGTAACTAACCAATACTCTCCTCTTCTGTGTCATGGTTAAGCAGTGTGTGTGTGTGTGTGTGTGTGTGTATGTGTATGTATGTGTGTCTGTGTGTGTGTATTTATTATATACTGTAATTATGTCTTACAGACTTAACATTGGAAAGTAGCTGAGCAATACTCTCCTCTTCTGTGTCATGGTTAAGCAGTGTGTGTGTGTGTGTGTGTGTGTGTGTGTGTGTATCTGTGTGTGTGTGTGTATCTGTGTGTGTGTGTGTATCTGTGTGTGTGTATCTGTGTGTGTGTGTGTATCTGTGTGTGTGTGTGTGTGTATCTCTGTGTGTGTATCTGTGTGTGTGTGTGTATGTGTGTGTGTGTATCTGTCTGTGTGTGTGTATCTGTGTGTGTGTGTGTGTATCTGTGTGTGTGTATGTGTGTGTGTGTATCTGTGTGTGTGTGTGTGTGTATCTGTGTGTGTGTGTGTGTGTGTGTGATTTGGATTTTTAATGTAGCACTGGGGCATAATGCCGCAGACATGTAGCATCATGTCCCACCCAGTCACATTATCCTGATACCAGAGCGACCAGTCCTAGCACTAACCTCTTAATGCTGAGTGCCTAGTGAGGCATCTGTTTGTACCATTTTTATAAGTCTCTGGTATGACTCAGCCGTGGTTCGAACCCGTGACCTCCCACATCTGAGGCGGACGCTCTAGGCCACCAATATGTATGTATGTATGTATGTATGTATGTATGGAAGGACATCCATTCTGACATTCAACATTTAATTGAACATGATATCATCATTTAGTAGTCACTGCTGTCAATAAGGTCATCCATTCTGACATCATCCAATATTTTATATTATATAGCACAATGTTTATGACTTTGTCTGATATATCCATGCACATCATAATGAAAATATGAATCAAGTTGCATAAAGAATAAAAGAAGCAAATTTACTGAAATGTTTTTGTGTTTATTCTGAATACAAATGCTCAGAGATATACTGTATGTGTAGCGTCTGCCACCTGCCAAAACAACTTGTTCACCTGAGATATCAGACAAGTACACATTCAATGATCTGCAAATAATGTTAAAGAATCAGGCAATGAACGCTTACCCTTTTCTGTCGAAGCTGTTCAATATCAGAAGTCTCCTTCTCTTTTTCGGCTCTCCTTGCCTCCTCATACTCGGCTATTGCCTCGGCTGCCTGCTGCTCTTTCCGTTTTCTCGCTTCTTCCATTGCCCGCCTAGCCTCGTTTTCATCCCCACCATGTCTGCATTGGAAGAGAGTGAAAAACCTAAGTATTGATGTTTCATATTCATACCTGCTGTGGCTGGGTAACAAGAAAATTGACGAAAACTTAAATTCTCGGTCAGATTAATGAAAATTTCTTAAAGGCTTATTCAGTATAAGTCAGACCTGTCAACGTGAAAAACTGGACAACTGCAGATTTCTGTCATGGCTAACATGTAAAATAATGTCTCAGATAAATAATAATAATAATAATAATAATAATAATAATCTGCTTTCTAAAAGATGTTAGAAAATACAAATACTTTCAATGGATGTTATCAGCAACTCTCTAAAACTGCAAGCATTCAAAATAAATTTTGACTATATATTCTAAAGTTTTTATATTTTTTACCTTTATATTTTATTGTCTATACATATTGCATATCTAATATCTAAACTATGTTGGTGTATGGAATAAGTCATTCACCAAAGATCAAAGAAAAATCAAGATGCAACTGAATAAGTAACAAGAAACCTCCAATTACAACTTTGATTTTTCAGACTAAAATGCGTTGTAAATAACAATTTATTGGCACACTATAACCACTGTGGTTACAAATATATATGCTGTATTTATCCTCTTTTTGTGATTACAGCATTTAAATCAGAAATCGTTTGGACACTGTTGTAATTGAGAAAAAAATCCCATATAATGCAAATACTAATCACAAGGGCATTTAACCAATTAACAGACAGGAAGTGTCAAATGCAGCATTTCTGCATCACAAGGAACTAAACTTTTTTCTGATCTCTGTGGCATCATCAAAATTCATAACAGACCAAAGTTGGTTGTGTTGTGATTTGGATTTATAACATAGTTTTTAAAAAATTTTCAGTCATATCGCCACAATGTCTGCAGTGTGGCAGTTTATAGTGATGTCTAGCACTGGGGCATCATGCCGCAGACATGTAGCATGATGTCCCACCCAGTCACATTATCCTGACACCAGGCTGACCAGTCCTAACACTAACCTCTTAATGCTGAGCGCCAAGCAAGGCAGCTGTTAGTATCATTTTTGTAAGTCTTTGGTATGACTTGGCCGGGGATCGAACCCACAACCTCCCACATCCGAGGTGGACGCTCTAACCACTAGACCACCAAAGTGGTCTAGCTAAAGTGAAGCTATTCGATAAACAAATGCTCGTAACTTGAATTTTAATGTCATAATTTATGAACAGATAGATGACTTTTATTTTATAAAAGAAGATATTTATATTTGTACTCTCCGTTTCAAGGTGAGCAGATATGGCCCTTGATAAGTCAATCCTGTTGTATTCTTGCAGGTATTATATAATTTTGGGGTGGGGTGTTTTAATAAAGAGTTATCGGATCTTCCAATCAGTTGGTGGTATTAGAGCAAAGGGAAGCATTAAGAAAAAAAAAACTATTAAAAACGGTCAAATTTTCCCCTATTTACTTATGCAAGAGCAAAAAAGTCAATTGCAAATATCTTTACACACCAAGGCATCTGGCAATATGAAAATCTCTGAACTGGGCATACAAAGATCTAATTGAAGCAAGAAAAATGTGCCTCTTATCCCTATTTCAGGCAAAAATAAAAATATTCCCCCTCAAAGTACAGGTAACATGTTTTGTCTTAACTTGCAATTATATATCCAATTTGAGAAAGCTAACATACATAACAAGATCATCATACAAGAAGATATTTAATCAAATTACTAAATCTTTCCTTTTTAAGAACAGATTTGCATCAAATTTTAGAGACCTTAAGCTTTAACTGCTGATGAATAAATCAAATCTTACATTAGCTGCTCTCCAAGAAATTGAAACATAAATTCTATAAATGGATTGTTCCTATTGATGTCATTATTGTTGTTGTTACTATCAATAATAATAATAATAATAGTATTACACTATATTATTGATAGAGCTCTGTTTTTGAGACATAAACAACTGTATTCTCTGCAATCAGTCACTACTTTTACTCAACATGGGTCCAAACACATCAATAGAAAGCATACATTATTGCAAGTCAGAACACAAACCACACCAGACTGAGTTAGGTACAATAACACTGCAGATGATAAGGACACAAGGCATTGAAAGTAAATAGGACCAACTACACTGCAGTAGCTCTGGATGAATTTGAATAGGAACTCTGCTGCAGTGTATGCCACAAGAAATTGAAATAGCAATTCTGCAGCAAAGTCAAAAGAAATCAAAACAGGAACTCTGCAGCAAAGTCAAAAGAAATTGAAACAGCAGCTTTGCAACAAAGTCACAGGAGACTGAAATTGCAACTCTGCAGCAAAGTCATAAGACCCTGCATATATGCTATAGCTGCAGTGGTGCACAACTCAAATGTTTATATGTGCCAGAATCAACCTCGATTGCAACTAAGTGGGCCATGCTGAGAAAGTTTTATGCCTGTAATACAAGCATCATTTAGATGTGTTTAAGTGAGGACACGGGCTGCAGTTAGGGCTGTATCATCCAATAGGCACAGTAAACACTGTACCTAGGGCCTATGAAATAACATGTTATTGAAAGGCGTATACCTAGTACCTATAAATGACTGAAAGTTGTATACCTAGGCCCTATGAAATACCATGTTACTGAAATGTGTATACCTCGGACCTATGAACACCATGTTACTGAAAGCAGTATACCTAGGCCCTGTGAAATACCATGTTACTGAAAAGTGTATACTTAAGGCCCATGAACAATGTGTATACCTGTGTGCCTTGGGCCTACACGAACCTTAATATGGCCTGCCTGAAGGCCTCAAAACTGTGTTAGCAGGCCACATGTTGTGCACCCCTGCATTATTGTAATGTAGGATGACTGTGTACTGTACTTTAGATTACTGCTACAGATACCGCACATATACTGCAGCAATGAGATATACTACTGAAATGTAGGATGAAATGAGATACATTACTGAAATGTAGGATGAAATGAGATACATTACTGAAATGTAGGATGAAATGAGATATACTACTGAAATGTAGGATGAAATGAGATATACTACTGAAATGTAGGATGAAATGAGATCCACTACTGAAATGTAGGATGAAATGAGATACATTACTGAAATGTAGGATGAATTGAGATACACTAGTGAAATGAAGGATGAACTGAGATACACTAGTGAATTGTGGGATGAAATGACATACACTAGAGAAATGTAAGATGAAATGAGATATGCTGTTGAAATGTAGGATGAAATGAGATATACTACTGAAATGTAGAATGAAATAAGATACATTACTGAAATGTAGATGAAATGAGATATACTACTGAAATGTAGGATGAAATGAGATACACTACTGAAATGTAGGATGAAATGAGATACACTAGAGAAATGTAGAATGAAATGAGATACATTACTGAAATGTAGGATGAAATGAGATACAATACTGAAATGTAGGATGAAATGAGATACATTACTGAAATGTAGGATGAAATGAGATACACTACTGAAATGTAGGATGAAATAAGATATACTACTGAAATGTAGGATGAAATGAGATACACTAGAGAAATGTAGGATGAAATGAGATACACTACTGAAATGTAGGATGAAATGAGATACACTAGAGAAATGTAGAATGAAATGAGATACACTAGAGAAATGTTGGATGAAATGAGATACACTAGAGAAATGTAGGATGAAATGAGATACACTACTGAAATGTAGGATGAAATGAGATACACTACTGAAATATAGGATGAAATGAGATACACTACTGAAATGTAGAATGAAATGAGATACATTACTGAAATGTAGGATGAAATGAGATATACTACTGAAATGTAGGATGAAATGAGATCCACTACTGAAATGTAGGATGAAATGAGATACACTAGAGAAATGTAGAATGAAATGAGATACACAAGAGAAATGTAGAATGAAATGAGATACACTAGAGAAATGTAGGATGAAATGAGATACACTACTGAAATGTTGGATGAAATGAGATACACTACTGAAATGTAGGATGAAATGAGATATACTACTGAAATGTAGGATGAAATGAGATATACTACTGAAATGTAGGATGAAATGAGATACACTAGAGAAATGTAGGATGAAATGAGATACATTACTGAAATGTAGGATGAAATGAGATACACTAGAGAAATGTAGAATGAAATGAGATACACTAGAGAAATGTAGAATGAAATGAGATACATTACTGAAATATAGGATGAAATGAGATACACTACTGAAATGTAGGATGAAATGAGATACATTACTGAAATGTAGGATGAAATGAGATACACTACTAAAATGTAGGATGAAATGAGATGTACTACTGAAATGTAGGATGAAATGAGATACACTAGAGAAATGTAGAATGAAATGAGATACATTACTGAAATGTAGAATGAAATGAGATATACTACTGAAATGTAGGATGAAATGAGATACACTACTGAAATGTAGGATGTGGGACTCCGCTGCAGAGTCAGACAAAAGACAAAGCAGTACAGAGCAAAAAACACATGCAGCACAGCAGGATAAAAATCCATCATGTGAAACATGAAATTGTTTTCTAAAGGACTCTAATGGAAAACATGCATTCAAGATTTCTGGATGATTAAGAATATTTTACTTGTTTTAAAATGTTACCAACTGAATTACATAAATATTGATTTACAGCATTTTTAATGGTTTCCAGCAAGAAATGAAGACAAAAGTCAGTGATTGTTAACCTGTATACTTATCAGCATAAACTGAAGTGCTGAAATGAATACCTGATATTACCATTCCAATATTCATAGTCTGTATATGATTCATATTCCAATATTTCATAGCCTGTATATGGATTCATATTCCAATATTCATAGCCTGTATATGGATTCATATTCCAATATTTATAGCCTGTATATGATTCATATTCCAATATTTATAGCCTGTATATGATTCATATTCCAATATTTACAGACTGCACTGGATTCATATTCCAATATATATAGCCTGTATATGATTCATATTCCAATATTTACAGACTGCATTGGATTCATATTCCAATATTCATAGCCTGTATATGGATTCATATTCCAATATTCATAGCCTGTATATGGATTCATATTCCAATATTTATAGTCTGTATATGGATTCATATTTCAATATTCATAGCCTGTATATGGATTCATATTCCATTATTCATTATATATATATATATATATATATATATATATATATATATATATATATATATATATATACACACATGTATATATAATGCAGTGTGTAAAGCTTCATGGGCTTAGAGTTTACTATGAGGAGGTACATGTAAATAGAACATCAGTTTTTTTTTGAGAATGTGGATTCAACAGTAGTAAAATTATTAAATTCAGCAACAATTGCCTTAATTTTAGGTTTTTGTCAGTGTAATAATTCAATGATCAATAAAATAGATAAGAACAGTGGTTGAGAAAATTAACTGTTCTCTGGAATGGAAAGAAGTCTTTTCCTAACATTCCTACAAAATCAAATGCAAACTGATATAAACTCTCAAATTTCCTCTGAAGAAAATAATCTACATGCAGTTCATTTTCATCAATTAAAACTTCTAATTAAAATATACATGTATTTCCTATGAAATAATTTATGGAGAATAAATTTAAAAATACAAGTCATACAGTGGGAATTATTATTTGAATCAAGGAGGCTACTTTGACTGTACACTGCATATATTTTATATGATGGAAAAGGAATGGGATCAGCTGTTCATCCAAACAAGGAGTACATCACTCACAAGCGACTCTGACCTGTTCCGTGGCTGCCTTACCAACATCTAAAAATTGTCCAACTCACCTTTTGAACTTCAAAAGAATTCTAAGGTCACAAATTATTGTTTGACTGCTTATTAATATTCAACAAATAGTATGGTTTGAATACACAAATATGAGTGAGAACTATTCTTGAAGGTCACAGTAATAAAAGAAATTGGTTTTCCAGCTTTGTGGTTGATTTTTATCTGGAATAAAAAGATGACACTACTCAAGATTTACCTCTTAAGTTGTGATTTTGATCCAATTTTGACTGATTTGGGGAACAAATCATGTAATACATAAAATTAATCAATGCCGTAACTTGAAAAAACAAGTCATATACAGTGCTTTCTGCATCTTGTATCATAATATGAACATCAAGCAAGTAAAAAATTCTCTTCAACATGAAAAAAAACTAATCAACACTGTCTATACTTGCTAATAAGATGAGTCCAGCTGCAAATTGCACTGACCCAGATCGCCATCGCTTCAATCACTGGCAGATCTGGGTCAGTGTAGTTTGTTAGGTGTTATCAGTAAAACAATCAACATCAGCCCTGACCTGCATGCATAGTATGCTACGGCAGATAATGAACTTTGTTATCTGCAGTTTGACTTGACTTATAAGTGAGTATATACAGTATATATAACTTTGATACCAATAGATTTTTATTTTTGAAAGTTTTATAATGGTAAGGCAGCCTGCAAAATGGAACAGACAAATACGAGACGTCCGATCTGTAACTTACGGAATCTCCACTTTATGTGGCACATAGCCTCCTCCCTCTTTAGACCCTTCCCTAGATTTTACAAGGAAATGTTAAATAAAAAGTCAATGCCTGATGAAAACATAAACAAATGTAACACAGTCATATAAGACCATTATAACAACTAAAATTATAACAACTAAAATTGTAATAAATAACAACTAAAATGTGAAAACTAAAATTATAACAAGTAAAATTAGAGCAACTAAAATGTCACAACTAAAATGTGACAAAACTAAAATGTGACAACTAAAATTATAACAAGTAAAATTATAACAACTAAAATGTGACAAAACTAAAATGTGACAACTAAAATGTGACAAAAGTAAAATGTGACAAAACTAAAATGTGACAAAAGTAAAATGTGACAAAAGTAAAATGTGACAACTAAAATGGGACAAAACTAAAACGTGACAACTAAAATGTGACAAAACTAAATCAGATGTGCCATAAAAAAATGTTCTTCATCAGTTTCTGAAAAAAATAAGGATAAGAAAGGGTCGGCTGACTGAAAATAATACCAATATTTCAAAAATAAAATTCTCAAAAGGAACATGGTTCACACACTTAATGAAATAAATCAAACAGAAAAAGGCAGACACAGATTTAGCACTATTACGGTATCATACACATAAACTGATTTAATCAATAAAAACATTTTTGAAAACGTAACCTCATTATCAATTACAATTTTCAGATAATAATAATAATCTCAAACAGAAAATCTGTCAACTCATCAGTGATTTCCACAGGATTACAGTAAATATCACCCAGCAATATTTTAGGGGTGATTTTCAATTTTCATTGCCAGGGATGGCTGGGTGGGTGGGTGGGTGGGGTAGCGGGGCAGTTTTTGTGTGAGTAAGATATCTATGAATATTCCCCTTTCTACCGTGTTCTAATAAACTTGCATGTTATCAATAATCTATATACTTGCCATTGCATAATTTTCACATGCTTGCTCATTTTTCAGAAAGCATTTATTCAATTTAGTGGAAATTTGAACAATCACACATTCTGGAGAAAACACACATCAATATAAAACTAATGGATCTGCACAAATGATATCTATATAATTTTTTCTGACCTATTTTTTCTTTGAGCTGCTGATCCATTTTGTGCAATCAAATGTGTAACAATGTGATATTTGATTCTCATTTTGTTAATTGTCCTTTACTGCCATTTATACATAAAATGGTATGTGTACTATTCTTAGTCACTCAGAATTTGTGTTTTGCTGTACTATGTCCTAAAATGCGAACAGTTCTTTTGTTGAACAGTTCGCAAAAATTAACATGGCTGCAATTTATTTGTGAAATTTAATACAAAACATTCACATAAATTGTGACAAAAAAGACTGATACATTTATATTTAATTATTAAATGTACTGAAGAAGTGTCATTTTCAATTCCGGAATTTTCTTACTTTGGTATTTGTTATATCCTCCCATGGTTTCCTCTCTGACTAAATATTTTTTAAAAATATTTTTTCTTTCAAAAATCTCGAGAAGGGAATTTCACCAAACAGCACTAGTTTATTCCATTCTGTTTTTAAAAATTAATTATTAGCTGACTTGGTATCCGGAAAATACATAATGTCTAACTGACAGTTTTGGTAAAGCCCAATTGTGATGTTTTATTTGATCAGGTCCCCAAACTAGTCTTGTAAGATGATAATAAATGTTTGCTGCTGTAGCTATTATATTTTTTATTCTTATTGGGGCATGGGCTACACATATTTTAATCTAAAATTCTGATGTACTTAAACACATGAACACAATATACGTAGTAGTTAAAAAACACAGTGTGAAAGGGACTGACTTAACGTCTACTGTACTGGATGGCAATTGTTCAATTGTAGGGTTTTTGACAAGTCCCTGAAATGAGTGTTCACACCTCTTTTGTCTTGTGGTTTGTGCCTTTAAAGCATTTAAACAAATGGGAAAACATAATGACCAAACATATGCATGGGTCAATCATGGGCACCTTATTTCGAGTGTCTAACTAGCCATTGGTCATTTAACAGTTATGAGCTCATCTTTCCCTCAGGACAAAATTCCCACAAACAAAATGAAAGATAGGGCATAATTCCCTCCCCCAGTCTAAGTTTAGCCCTTTTTAAACATTTTAAACCATCACAAATATATTTCTTTGTGTGTCAGCCTGGGCCATTTAAAGTTTTGTGTCTGCTTCCTTTTAGTAGATAAAAGACCTATAGAATGCAGGTAAGATGTCAGATCTTAACTGACAAGGAGATTATGATGCCTAATTATCATTTTGATCTAAAGACTAATTGCATGTGCATGTGCTTTGTCACACTGCTTTCATAAATACTGAGTTTACAATTATTCTGACTATAATTGTTATATTTTGGGGAACTACTTTTATTGTATTGGCTAAACATAAAAATCCATCAGTAAACTAAATATGGGGTGTGTTGATGACATGTCACATTTCTTCCTTTTTCCCCATTTCAAAACAGGCCAGTATATTTGTGATGGTTTAAAACTTTAAAAAAAAACCTATGCAGGGATAGGGATTATGTCATATCTTTCATTTTGAGGAGGGGGAGATTTTGTCCTAGGGGGATTTTGTTTTAGGGGGAGTTTGTCCCAAGGGAATTTTGTCTGTATCCCTCATCTGTCAGACGTGTCTGGCAAATATCATGATTTTGGGATCTCTGATATATTTCATAATAATAACCCTAGTTTGATGAAATGTGGGTGATTACAAAATATATGTCCTGCTGTTGAAATGGGCAGAAAAAAATCGACATTGAAATGGGCAGATGAAATCAACACTGAAATAGGTACTGAAATGGGTAAATGAAATGGGCAGATGAAATCAACACTGAAATGGGCAGATTAAATGGGAACTGAAATGGGCTGATGAAATCGACATTGAAATGGGTATATGAAATGGATACTGAAATGGGAAGATAAAACTGACACATTTTTGACACAGGAACTAACTGGAGATATGACAACAAACAGGTTAAACTTTTGACACCATTCTATTTTGGTGGGAGTAGAGATGGAAGGAGGTGGGGAAAAGGTTCTATGGATGAAATCTATATAGTTTTTGATCTGTCATTTCTGAAAAGTAAACTTATAGGGCATAAATGCAAAACTCTTTGTCACAACATTTAACTGGGGTCAAAGTTGAGAAGGGGAATATGTTCTGTAGTATAAACTTGTGTTATTTCTGACACATGAGTTGCAGAGGGTGAAGAATCAAACAATAAAACAGTTCTCATAAAATTTTTGGTTGGAACAAGAATGGTGAAACAAGTTCTATGGGTGAGGTGGGTATAATTTTTGATACACTCCTTCAGTGGAGGTAAGGCGATAAAACTTCTACCCATAGATAGGTGTAGGAATGTATGAACATAAGCACTAACACTACCTGGACCAGGAACTTTGGCAGGGGATCACATATACTTACCCTTCATGTTCAGTGACTGCAGATGACAACTCTGTGGTTCTGATAATATATGTTACAAGATATATTTAGTCAGGATCAAAAGAATATGAATATATAGTGTACACTTTATGAAAATATAATGTTGTAATTTGAAAGAAAAATCCATACATGTCTTGGAAAAGTGGGACTTTGAGGCCAGCCAGCCAAAATACTCGTGTGGAGGTAAAAGTTAAACTAAATAAGAAGGAATGGATGCTATGAATGACACCTCAAGACTTCAATGAAAATGAAGTTATTCATCCCCGTTTTCACCTAGGCAACCAAGTAACCAGGTCATCAAAGTTTACTTGGAGTTTGGATCTTGGTAACCTGACTACAATAACATTTGCACTTCTGGCAGCAGAATGACATAAAAAAAATCACACAGCCATTATCATTTCATTTAATAAAAATCACATTACAAGAGAAGGATTAAAGAAATAAAACAGTAACATTTGTGATCAAATCAGTTGTGTTTGTAAGTACATCTGTTTGAGGCAAAATGCAGACAAATTCAAGTCCCAATGTTAAAAGAAGACATGTTCAGCTACATCAATATATTTACAGGCATATTTTCCTACACAAACCATGTGATTAAGTCAAAACATGATGAGCAAGAGAGACAGACAGACAGACAAACAGCAGTGATGAGGAGCTGTGTGCACAATTGTTGAAGATGAACAACTACATGACTACAGACATTTTTTCACAAAATTAGAGAAAACAATTCTGGATATCAGATAAGGAAATTTTTTGTAGAGCCAGAATAAATCCCTGCAGATCATGAATTAATTTCTCCCTGCAAGCAATACATTAAGAAAAACATTACAGTGTAGTAATTTAAATTGCTAATGTTTACAATATCATACATAAATATAAATCTTTTCCACAAACTTGACATTTACCATTTACAATGGGGGGGAGGGTCTAATCTCATAATACAGACCTTCAACATATGATTTTATATATAAACACAGAAATGTTAATGAGCAAGAAAAACTGTTGGAGGAAAATATCTTTTCTTTGTTGAATATATACAAGTGTCCCTCACAGAGACTGATGCTCTACTGGCTGTAGGTCATTAAGAGACATTAATTTCATCCCCCTTGCACCTTTTTTAATTATTGATCATTAAAATCATCTCAGATATTCTCAAGAAACTCAAACATACTGAATTTGTTTTAAAAATGTTTTCTTTCATGTTTGAGTTAACATGTCAAGAAATGGAGAACATAATCTGTCATGACCTTTGACTTTTAAAAGCCTGCAAAGATAATGTGATTTGTGATTTGGATTTTTTTAACATAGCTTTAACAATTTTTCAGTCATATCACTACAATGTCTGCATTGTGGCAGTTTATAGTGATGTCCAGCACTTGGGCATCATGCCGCAGACATGTAGCAAGATGTCCCACCCAGTCACATTATCCTGACACCAGGCCGACCAGTCCCAACACTAACCTCTTAATGCTGAGCACCAAGTGAGGCAGCTGTTAGTATCATTTTTATAAGTCTTTGGTATGACTCAGCAGGAGATCGAACCCACGACCTCCCGCATCCGAGGCAGACGCTCTAACCACTAGGCCACTGGAGCGGTCTCAAGCAAAGATAAGCACAGAACCCATTTCAGATACTGTCAAGATATACTCACATGCTAAGTCTGATTTAATCCATAAATAACATTTTTAAAAAATTTTTTTTAAGGAACACTGACACTGTTGATTTTGTTGTACAGTTTAACGCCATTTTTCAGCACATGATAGGCTATACATGGCAGCCATTATAAATGGTGGAGGAAGGCCAAATCCGAGACTCAAACCCATACGGACAGAGGTGAAATGGCAGTGATCCATAATGGTGAGCGCTTTAGACCACTCTGCCACTCAGGGCCCCCTGACACTGCTGAACTGGTATCATTCATGCCATTGTTCAGATTTATCAACAAACTGTGTCTGATAAAATCCATTTACACCTGCTTGTGTTATCATTTACACAAGCCATCAAGACCCATTTGGGCTTGAGATTGCTCACCTGCTGACATCTACCTAAAAACAAAAGGCAAGGGCAGTTGGCCATACAATCTGGTTTAGAAGGATCATTTCTGACATTGTATAAGTTTACAAGACTTTCAAGTCAAGTACTTTTTTGTAAAATTTGGTCAAACTATGTTAAGCAGTTTTTAAGAAGTTTAAATTTTTTTCTCTTTTTTTTTTTTAAAAAGTTGCGATATTTGATAGCAGATCAGCATTTCTTGTACAAATTGAAAAGGTTTCTGTCGAATTTGGTACAAAAAATTGTCTGTGGTTTGTGCTTTTTGTATTGGTTTGGTACTCTTAGCCATGCTTGATGGGAATACCTATAAATATAAAGCCTTTCTGTTAAATGTGACATTATACTTGTCCAATGGCTTTGAAAACAAGTCATTTCTTTCTATTTAGGGATGTGGCCATATCTAATAGTTGATCAGCATTTAAAAAAAAACTAAAACATTTTTTTTATGCCACAGTAAATTCTATCAACTTGGAAACCATTGTGTGTGTGTGTGTGTGTGTGTGATATGTTGGTTTTAATGACACTGTTAACACATTACTGACTATATCACACAGAGGAAATGGGAATTTGGCATCTTTTCCAAGGGCACACACAGACCTTAGACCCAGACTGGCCTGGAGAGGTAATGAACCCATGTCCCTTGCATTATAACTCTGTTACTCTACAAACTGAGCTACCACACTGCTCTCTGCAGTTTGATATTTTTTAAAAATATATTTTTTAATAATAGTGGCCATATTTGACAGCATCATTAGTAAAAAATTTGAAACGTTCTCTTGCTAGAATGCTTTCCATCAAATTTGATCTTATGTATGTATGTATGTATGTATGTATGTATGTATGTATGTATGTATGTATATGTGTGTGTGTGTGTTTAAGTATGTATATATGTATGTATGTGTATATGTGTGTATGTATGTGTGCAGTTTAATGATACATCAGTAATATCATAACTATAAAATGAACAAGTGGTATTCTCTAATCAGTATTGTAGATAAGGTACATCCTTCCATTATTTGTCCAATTTCACCTTATGACTATGCTGTTCACACTGTCTGCATGGGGAGATAACTTGACAACAAAAATAAAGTAACCCAGTGCCACACTTGCAGCAGAACCATATCAAAACACACTATGCTACTTAGAAAGTGAGGGAAAAGGGAGATGAATACTAGATAACTCATGATATTTTTGACAGGTCATTCCAGTAATTGTTGGCAACAGGAAATAATGAAAGAATTACATGGTAATCAACAGTACTGGCAAGGAATGAAATTTACTATTGTCACAATCAACTATGGATGATGCACAGGATGAAAAGTCAGATCTGTTTCACATCACAAAAACTGAGTAATATACATAGTGATAACTACATTCAAATGACTAGCACGATAACCACAATTATCACATTCTGTACTACTAATTAGTAGTATGAAAACTGCATTATCACATTCTTTACCAATGCATCATGAATTAACCACATTATCACATTCTATACTAATGAATAATGTGATAACCACATTATTACATTCTATTCTAATGAGAAGTGTGACAACTGCATTATCACATTCTTTACTAATGCATCATGAATTAACCACATTATCACATCCTGTACTAATGATTAACCACATTATCACATTCTATTCTAATGAGAAGTGTGATAATTGCATTATCACATTCTTTACTTATGTATGATGAATTAACCACATTATCACATTCTATTCTAATGAGAAGTGTGATAATTGCATTATCACATTCTTTACTTATGTATGATGAATTAACCACATTATCACATTCTATAGTAATGTGTAATATCATAACCCCATTATCATATTCTATTCTAATGAGTAGTGTGACACTACATTATCACATTCTATCCTAATGAGCAGCAGTAAAAGAGATTGGTTCAAGAAAGGCCACAAAGCTAGTAAAAAAGGTGTATGTATGGGGAGATAATTCTAAGTGTCACAAGCTTGTCTAATTACTAATTTATAGCAAGCACAGATTACCTCAAAATGTCATAGAAATGTCACACTTTGATCTTACAGCAAATGTACAGGGAAAGTTACCATCATAATTGCCACACACATTACAGGTACTAGTCACAGAAATGTCACACTTTGATCTTACAGCAAATGTACAGGGAAAGTTACCATCATAACTGCCACACACATTACAGGTACTAGTCATAGACATGTCACACTTTGATCTTACAGCAAATGTACAGGGAAAGTTACCATCATAATTGCCACACACATTACAGGTACTAGTCATAGAAATGAAAAAAAACCAACAAAAAAAACCCCGGGTATGTTGCATGACAGAATGACAGCTAAGGGAGATAACCACTAGGATTGGTAACAAAGGTAAATCCATAAAAATGGTATTGCCACATCTAATCACATGGATATAGAAATGTCACACTATTCACTACTTACTCCTTGGTCACATCAGCTGTGGGCATTTCTGCTTTCTTTGTGGGTCTGAGACAGGGTAACATTACATGTAAGTTGGTAAACATGTCAAGACCAAAAACAATATTTTTTTTTATCCTTTGATTCACTGGCCACTGGTTAATATACCAAAAGATAGATCAAATTTATATTTTTTCACGTCTGTAGGAAGAATTTTTTGCTGATTTTACCAAACTTTTTAAAAATGATCTTTCTGACAACCAACATTTCTATTTTTTATGTGATTTTTAATTCTTAGTCCTTTCCAAATTAATAGGCAGTATCTAAAGGTAAGAAAAAAGTTAAGCACATTGTCACTTAACTAGTCATTAGGAAATACTGATTGTTTCGATGTGTGAATTTATTAGCTTTCAAGCTTCTGCTCAGCATGTAGACTAGAGTTCAAATTCCTTTTTCTACTTTCCATAAATGTCCTGTAGTTCTTCCCTTTGTTTCCTACTTGAAAATAATTTTTAAAATGTGCAGCTGTGCAATAAAACTTTTTCTTTATTAATATTTGCAGAATATTTAAAATATCACATTTTATAACAAAATACTGACTTTAAACTTCCAAAAATATTAAATTAATAATAATTGAGTTACACACAGCAAGAAACCATGCAATACAATGCAATATGAACAATACATGTGTTGATATATTTATTTTCTACAAGTATTAGTAATACTGCAAAATATCTATCAAAATAATTATGACTACAGTACACAATGTGTCTCATTATATATGGAGTAAATCAATCTTGGGTTCCAATATCTTCACTTCAAATCAATCACTTGAAAACTGATACAGTGTAAAATATTGTGGTGATAAAGACATTATTAAGTTTGGTGGCACATAAAATTTACACTATACAGTAGTATGTGGCAAGGAAATATACACGAAAATAAATAAAAATCATGCAATCCCCAAAAACTCAACTTCTCAGAACTGCATGTTCTGAATTTATTTTTGGGGGGTGGGTGGGTGAAACTAATCTGAATGATGTAATACCTACCTGTTGCTATTGCATAGCTGGTACAATTCTTGGTCAAAAGTACCCTGACTATCTCACAAGAATTCATCCTCCCATTAGGGTGAACCATAGGATTCCAGAACACTGGATCACACCTGTTTCAAAAAAGCATCCTAATTTTGTGGAACATTAGTGTGGGGTGGGAGGAGAAAATCTGGCAATAGCAACAGGTAAGTGTTAAATCATTAACATTAGTTTTACTCCACCCAAAAACTATATTTCAATATTAATTATACCATAACTGCTGCTATTGCATAGTGAATTTGTCTGTTTTGGGGGAGGTTGATAATCCCAGAACTGGTGAATAAAAAAACTGATGGAAGTAATGCTAACCCCCCTTGAACTGTAGGAGACTACTACTGCCTGGACCACTTTCCGAGTGACAATGACTGGGCCCAAGGAGAAATGCCTTTGCATTGATTGGCTAATGATCGAAGGTAAAAGGAGGAGAAAGTAGTGTGACTGCCAAAATGTGGCTTTCATTACATCCTCCAAACGTGAATGAGTTAGATAGGCCCAGAAGGTAGCAAAGGCTCAAACCTCATGGGCTGTAATTTTCATGAATGACAGGTAAGGGACTGGTAAACTCTCTTGACAGTTAATGCAATCTACATAGAAATGGTGTAAGCTGAAATATCAGTTGAAAATTTAATGGGGAGGAAAAGATTGCTGCCAATTCAAACCATAATGTCCTAACTGGATATAATGATATATTTTGGTCATCCCCAGCACAGATATTGCTGAGACTGCAGATGTCAAGCGGGAGTGGAGCAAATGATGGAAGATGGTCTTTTGCCAAAAAAAAACTGGTTGGCAAAGGAGAGAAACTGACTCATGATTCCCACTGAATCTGCTACAGCCCTGCTCTATGGATAGGTCATGAAGCTCACTCCTTCATCTCACTGATGCATAGACAAGCAAGAAGACTTTTTTGTGGGTAAGGTTCTCGAAGGAAGCTTCACCCAATGGCTCACATGTGGGTTTATTAAGCGATCACAGGACACAAGAAAGAGTCTGTTTAGGCATTAGAAAGTGAGACACTGGTTTCTGCAGCTCAAAATATCTGATCAGATCTGCTTTGTGGGAATATGTCCCAATGGCAGGGTCTTTCAAATATCTTAGAGTGCTGGAAAGGGCTACTTGACAGCCCTTAATAGCAGAAACTGAACACTGTTTCTCTTTGAAAGGAAAAGAAGAAAATCAGACACTGCACTCATAGAAGGACAGTTAGAAGTGACACATTTTCCACTACACCAATCACAGAAGATTCTTCAATGGGTATCATACACTTTAGATGTTGATTGTTTCCTTGATTGAGTGATGCACTCTGCAACTTTGAATGAAAATGTTTCTTGGCAGAGAGGTTGTTTCAGACGAGTCAAGCATGAAGGTGGAGAATCTGTGGGATGTTGTGAATGAGTCCCTGTGTTGTAATAGGAGGCCCTCCTCTTAGGCAGAGTCCAGAAATGGTCCACCAGCAGATTACGAAGACCACTAAACCATGATCACTGGGGCCACTGGGGGCAATCAAAATGATCTGAGTAGTAGAGTACCTATCTTTGTGTAGCATTTGTGGGATCATCCTGAAAGGTGGGAAGGTGCAGGCAAACAGATGATCCCACTTCATGCTGAAAGTGTCCACTGCACAGGCCCTCTGCTTGGGGACTTGGGAAATGTAAAAGGGAGCTTGTTGTTTAGCTTCATGGCAAACTAGTCCGCCTGAGGATTCCCCCGCAAGTCAGAACTAGGTGTCACCTACAAATTGGAGAAGTGACTATTCTGTGAGAACTATCTTCCCTCTCCTTGACTCTGCTGGCTAGAAACCAGTCCAAATTTGTCCATCAATCCCAATTTGTCCATCAAATCAGATCATGGTGTAAATCCCAAACCCAGAGAAATTAGAGTACTCAAGATGTTCTTGTAGAGTTTTTACATGGCCAAAAGGAAAATCTGGAGAGGATGCAAGTGTAGTCTGCCTAGGGGAACCAGGTCTGCTGAAGACTTCAAGGTCCCCAGCAGACAGGAAAAGATTAAATGATAACATGGTCTTTACTCTCAGGGCTTCCAACAAGGCCATAATCTTGTCAAATCTGTCCTGAGGAACATGAACTAATCCTCTGTTCATGAAGAAATTCATCCCTCATGTAGTCAAAATATTGAGATGGAGCAAGCTCAGTTTTATCAAGATTTGGCAAATGGCCCAACCTGGTCACCATGGACCAACAGTGAGAGACTCTACTCTGAGTACTCTAGACAGCTATTGTAGATGAACTAATCATGTAAGTATTTTAGGATTGGTATACCTAATGACCTTAAACCTGCTATGACTACTTCCATCCTAGGCATGCAGGCCTGGCTCAATTCCAGAGCATAAAATTTGAAGATCTCCCCATCCAAGCAAAACCAGAGGTACTTCCTGTGTGAAGGAAAGTTAGGGACATAAAGGCATGCATTATGCAGATCAACAGAGACCGCCCAATCATCAGGTCCTATGGCATTTCTCAATGAGTCTGTTTTATCTATCATGAATAATTCCTCCTGCAGAAATATGTTTAAGGAGAGATTGACAATTATATGAATCTTTCTTCCTAACTTGGGAGCCAGGAAAATCGGGAGTAGAAGGTGGTCATTTAATACCGTCTCTACTGCAACCTCCTGAGGAAGGAAGTGAACCTCTTCCTTTAATTGTGCCAGATTTAACTGGCAGAGGAACACAGGGGACCTTATCAATCTTTTATGAAAGAAAGGAACCAGTTATCAGACCATGCCTCTAAAGAAAGGTTTAGTCTGGTGCCCAGAGGAACCAGTGGAAGAGGTACACTCTGCAGGAGACAGAGCAAATTCACAGGGCTGTCCACCCTTGTCCTTAGGAAAGGGGGATAGGACTGCAAACTTCCTTCATGGGCCTTTGCAGAATATCCTTTTAGAGCCAGCCTGCTGAGAGGGAGCTCTGAAATGCAGCTGTTGATTGAGGCTTTGCAGCTTTAAAGAATTTAGCCAATGGACCCTGAGGGCAGTCAGAATGATTCTGCTTCTTGAAGAGCCAGGAGTGGACACAAGGGACCAGTGTTGTTGGTCCCTCAAATCTTCAGTAGCTAAGAAGCGGATGAGCCCTCTGAAGACAGCCTATACCCCCTGGGGTGGGGGTGGGGGAGGCAGCCCTCTCAAGGTTCTTACTGTGTTCTATTAAGACTCTGGAAGTGTCCAGAGTAACATGCCTGTGGAGGTGGAGAAACTCCTCTGACATGGCCATGGACTGGGACAATGCATGCCAAGAGGAAAAAGTTTTTGTTACAGCTTCCAAAAAATGTCGAAAAGCCATTGGCAACAGAGATTCCCCTTTTAACAGGCTGAATGAGGATGCTGAAAAGCGTTCGGTATGAAAGGCTACAGTCACTAGATTTAGAGAGGTAGTAAGGAAAGGGGGATTCCAATCCAATCTCTTTCCTCAATGTGGTGTCTGTAAGCCAATTCCCAGTCCCCACATGATGTAACAGCAGTCTGAAGGGGAGGGGGCCTCATCCCAATCCCTGTCCTTATCGGCTCCAATGACATGAACGGTGTTTGGTGCCCAGTGACCAGACCTGTTAGGTAACTCAGATATGTATGATCTCACAGACTTAGATCTGAGCTCTCCCCTCGGGAGGGGATTTGATAACAAAGGGTCCCAGGGACTGCTGTTACCCCTTACTGGGTGTGTGACTCACTTCCAACCCACACTGAGCTGTGGGAAAGTATTGGATATTGTTCCCCCCTTATGGAGGGGGGGGGAGAGACACAATTCATTCTCTGCTCTTCTAGGCAAAAGGTGGTGCTACTCCTCCCAGAGGATAGGGCATGACTCACTCTCTGCTCTAGTGACAGAGAGTGCTGCTCCTTTCTAACGGGAGGGAAAAACTCACTATCCACCCACTTATAACCTCCCTTAGGAGGGATCCCACTAACCTTGAGAGTCTCTGGAGAGATTTGGTCAATCTTTCTCTCAGACCTCAGGGACTCAGAGATCAAGAACCCCCAAAAATCTGAGGATGATGAGGAAGGAACATTCTTCCTCACCTTATAGATATGCCTATGCTCTGCGAGGTCCCAGACCTCTTCAGACCATAAAAGGCTGTGGAAGTGACAGCCATCTATTCTCTCAAAGCGAGTGCAAGATAAGCCAGAAGGATGTGTGCCCCAGGGTGACTTCCTGTGACCACACCTACCAACACCCTGCTTATACATTGTTCTTAGGTGGAAAGAAGATTTTATTTCCAAAAACTTCAATGTAACTAAATGAAGCACAAAGAATGTGTGGACTAAGTCTATGCTAATTATGATAAATTCAGACAGAGGTCACCTACCTGGGATTTCTCAAAATTGTATACTATTTATTTATTCCTTTTAAAATTAAAAATGAAAGCAATGCTAAGCCTAGAACAGACTAAAAAACAAGATAATGATGTCAACCAAGCTTGAATTAAAACTAGGGACTACTAAATTGCAAAAAAAACAGTAGGTACAATTTTTAATGAAACTGGTAACACTCAAGGACATATATAAAAAAATAAACTTGAAAAAATAAACTTGAATAAGAATCTGTGTTCAGAAGCTGAGCATGTAACATGAAGACAAAAGTGTGACCTCCTTTACCAATTAAAAAGGGTAAATTTACAATATTAGCATACGAATGAAATGATTTGTAATGAATAATAATATGAATCAGGGTGAAGCTGTAGACCGCAATTCTACGAACTATCTGCCCTATCAAGAAAATAAAGCACAACCTCTAATTACCAATGCTCTTAAAAGGGGAAAAGATGAAAAAAAAGCAAAGTGTACACAACATGCATTGATTTACAAATGCTAATAACTCTCATCAGAGCTAAATTAACTGATAAAAACTCAATCAGGGTAAAACCAAACATCTAAGAATATGTCGCTAATAGATACAGAAAATTTGCTCATTAGTCTTCCAGTGTGAAGGCAATCTTCTTGGACGTGAACAATGCAGCACATTACAGTCATGCGACCAAGTAAAGAATGAAGGGACCAACAAAGTATGGGGTTTCAGAGAGATGATCCAGTGTTCTGTAACCTTCTGGTTCGCACTAATGGGTGGATGAATTCTTGTCCAACAGTGGAGGTATTTTCCACGCACAAATGTACCAGCTATACAACAGCAACTTGTATGGTATTACTGATATTAAAGTTTCTTTTTACATGTTGTATGTCTAACAAAGGATTTTAAGATAATTTGAAAATCTAGATTTGATCTGTCTCTAACATCCACTGATGCATGTTATACAAATCAAGTAGCAAGATCAGAATCCAAGTGTTATTTGTTAAGGAAGGACATCTGTTTGTGTTCTTTTTTTTTCGAAACAGATTTTGAAGTCAAAGACTGCTTCCTTTCTCAAATTTTTAGAATTGTATATATAGGCACATTTTGCTGGGTGCAAATTATAGCATATCTGGTGCACTTAAGAAATTCCACATAAAATTTCACCAAATTTTGAAAATCCAGCCTTTAACCAAGAAATATAAATTTTCCATAGTAAACACTTTTGATTAACACTTTGAACCATTTTTCTTCCAAGATTAGGTAGTTAATTGAAACAAGAATTGGATAATTTAAAAAAGAATAGTATAAATATGTTTTGATATAAAATATCCATCACTGTGTTATTAGTTTAAAATTTTCTATAAAAACCATTCTTAAAGAATTAGATGAATGGGTGTTATACAATGTTTTTGATCTGATTCTTAAATATCATTCACCTAATATAGCTGAATACTGACAAGTCAAACTAAAATATCTGAACACATTTAATACCTGAATACATTTAATATTTGAACACGTTTAATACCTGAATACATTTAATATCTGAACACGTTTAATACCTGAATACATTTAATATCTGAACATGTTTAATCTGGCTCAGTCTAGCAAAAATTATGATTGCAAAACATTTTTGTGACTAATTCACCCAATCAGTTAATTTAACAGTTGCTATAATAACCAATTATACAGTATCCATTTACCCATGTTTCAGAGTGATCAGAATTGGTCAATCTAATTTCAGCAGTTGTGAGTTGACATGAGTTCTGGTTCTATGGATGGTAAAATGAAAGTGAAAAATACTGGTAGGAACAGTCGGGTACTATTTCTATACTGGTAGGAACAGTCGGTACTATTTTCTATCCTGGTAGGAACAGTTGGGTACTATTTCTAATACATTGGTAGTCGGGTACTATTTCTAATATACTTACATTTCTTCTTCCCTAAGAAAGATTATTTTTTTGTTAATTATAACTTGCTAAACAAACATATGAAAACTTATTACATGTACATATACTTTAATACTGAAAACATAGTACATATACATATACTTTCATAGGTGAAAACATAGTACATGTACATATACTTTCATAGGTGAAAACATAGTACATGTACATACACTTTCACAGTGAAAACAGCACATGTACATGCACTTTCATAGTGAAAACATAGTAAATGTACATATACTTTCATAGGTGAAAACATAGTACATGTACATACACTTTCATAGTGAAAACATAGTACATGTACATATACTTTCATAGTGAAAACATAGTACATGTACATATACTTTCATAGTGAAAACATAGTACATGTACATATACTTTCATAGTGAAAACATAGTACATGTACATACACTTTCATGGTGAAAACATAGTACATGTACATATACTTTCATAGGTGAAAACATAGTATATGTACATATACTTTCATGGTGAAAATATAGTACATGTACATACACTTTCATGGTGAAAATATAGTACATGTACATACACTTTCATGGTGAAAACATAGTACATGTACATATACTTTCATAGTGAAAACATAGTACATGTACATATACTTTCATGGTGAAAATATAGTACATGTACATACACTTTCATGGTGAAAATATAGTACATGTACATACACTTTCATGGTGAAAATATAGTACATGTACATACACTTTCATGGTGAAAATATAGTACATGTACATACACTTTCATGGTGAAAACATAGTACATGTACATACAATTTCCTAGTGAAAACATATTACATGTCATACACTTTCATAGTGAAAACATATTACATGTACATACACTTTCATAGTGAAAACATAGTACATGTACACACACTACTGAACATCATCATTTAATTAAGTTGTTGTTACAAGCAAGGATGTTTAGATGAATTCATGTGTTGCACTTGTGCCTGTTTCAGTGTTATAAAATTATCATGTACTTTGTTAAGTTATTTTAATGTGAGAGTATTGGGCACAATAAAATGTTAGTAATCTGGGCTATAAAAAATTAAACCCCACTGGAAATGTATTGATTCATCTTGAAATTTGCATCTGTCAAGTTAATGGTACATGTAAAACACCTGCTATATTAAACACCTGATTACCTGATAAATGAACATCCTCATTAAACCGTTAAACCGTAAACAAGCTCATTAATCTGAACTACAGTTTAATCTAATCATGCAGATGTGTTCTCTAGCAAGATAACATGACCACTATGGTCATATTCTACAGGGTTTAATGGCAGCTGCGTATGCTGTTCTCTTTATTTCCTTCTGCTTCCTTTTTCCAAATCTGTGCTAATCCTATATTTACAGCCCGGTATAAAAACCCATATATCCTGTAAAAACATGTATGTATAACATGCATATTTTCCTCTGCAGTAATCTTTGTACAAAAATATCTACTGTATCATGTTTACCTGACATCTGCATGTGCTTTTAGTCTTCACCATAATAATATAATCTCCTATATCTTACAAGCCAGGATGGCAGTGTGTGTGAGTGTGTGAACATACCTGTCAAGTCTCATGTACTTTGCATGAAACATGCATTTTCTGTAGAAATCAGGATCACATGCACATCCTAAATTGTCTCACACATTCTTTAAAAAAATGTTTTATGTAATTTTAACTTTATGATTTGTAAGATTTTCTAACTTCTTATGGCAAATTTCCACATTTGTGCAACACAATTCCTAAAAACTGATAGAGATACGGCGTTTACTCCAAATTAGGTTAACCTTTCCCCCATGGAACCCCACTGGGGCTTTGCCTAGGTCCTGGATAAGGGAACTACTGCCACCCCTGGAGATGACCTCACTCCTGACAATTATGGACCTGGACATATATATATATATATATGGGAAAAGAGGTCTCCAATGAAAGATGAGTTTTGTCAGCATTCATGCCCATAACTTTATTTCCTTCATCAATTAAGTTATAATTACATAATCCCTCTGACATTTTTTTACCAAAACTATGTGGAATTTCTCTGTAAATTTTTTCAGATTTAGAATAAACACTGAAAATACCTATAACATTAATGAACGAGAAGAGAGTCTGCCATTAAACTGCAGTATTTATCTTATCTGTCTGGTTAACATTTTGCTGCGTCAGTAGATTGCTGGTCCTTTGCAACTATACTGTACCAACCCATATAGTTTCATATTTACATTTCAATGGACAGGACTTTATCAAATTTTGTTTTCATTTCACAGTAATATATTATTTCAATGTGCATTCAAATTTAATTTTTAAAAATTTGTATTAAAATATACTGAAAATTACGTCAAAATAAAGATTCGTTTTAGGTTTCAATCCTTAAGTCTCAACACTGAAGGTTCAAGAAAACCATATAACTACTGATGTCTCTTGCTCCATCAAACTTTTCTATTATAAACAACTGGATATTGCCAACTCTTTGCAAACCCGGACAATATATGCATTTATTTTTCTTACTGGAATCGTGTTTTGATGAACAATTTATTTGGACCCTGCAACTGGTCATTCTAGTAAAAGGATAATAAATTAACTTTTCTGTTTCCAAATAACTCTGATCATTCTTGTGACAGGATATTGCATTTATTAACCTCCTGTTTCCAAATAACTGCGATCAGTCATTATTATCACAGGATATTTATTTACTTCTGTTTCAGACACTAAGCCGTGACCATTTGTTTAGTGATATGAGACTGAATTTATTTACTTCCTGTTTCAAACATTTAACTCATTCTTGTGACAGAATATTCTTTTTACCGTCTGTTTCAGACACTTAACTCAGTCATTCTTGTGACAGAATATTCTTTTCACTTCCTGTTTCAGACAATTAGCTCAGTCATTCTTGTGACAGGATATTCTTTTTACTTCCTGTTTCAGACACTTATGTGCAATCAGTCATTCTTGTGACAGAATATTTATTTGCTTCCTGTTTCAGAAACTTCAAACTGAAAACATTTGTCTGTCTTTTTTAATTAAAACTTCATATGAAAACTAAAGTCTTGTTTAAATAAAACTGTACATGAAAACTAAAGTCTTGTTTAATTAAAACTTCATGTGAAAACTGTAGTCTTCTTTAATTAAAACTGTACATGAAAGCTCAAGAAGCAATTACATGAAATAAGTACTATATAGCATGTTTTCTTTTTTTTCTTGGGTTGTCCATCTGGATAACCAAAATGTAAATTTGGCATCCATAGTGTGTCAAATGAAATTTTGGAGAATATTTATTAATCTTCCAAGTTTTAATGCCAAGCATTCATGCAGTAGAATGCAAAAATTGCAAGCTGAATATTTAAAAATATCTTTGCCTGTAACAGCTGCGTATTGCAAACAACTGAACAGCTATATCTAAATTGTATAAAGAATAACAAAATACATGTACATGGTATAATGCAATGTGAACATTTCTGAAATTACTATTTATAAAATTATGATATACTTACGTATGTGAAGCACCTTCAGTGTCCGACATCTTGAGTCAGTTCACTTTACCTACATTAGACAAATATGGAATAAGGCAATGATAGCCTAAAATGACCGCTTAAAATATATGACAGAAAGTTGTCAATGAAATTGAAGCAACCTGCAATCATTTAACAGACGTTATTGAAACTGAATATATACTCCAGATGAAAGTTGTGATTAATCCATTGATAAGGTTCATCACAATTGCTGTTTACAAAGATGGAAACGGGTTCGTGCAATGGCTGTTTGAAGATGGAATAAGGTTCTTTGTAATGGTTACACAAAAAGATAGAATAATGGTTGTTCAAAAATGGAGTAAGGTTCGTTGTAATGGTTGTTCAAAGATGGAATGGTGTGTGTATGTGTGTGTGTGATTTGCATTTTTAATGTAGCCTTAACAATGTTTCAGTCATATCGTTACGATATCTACAGTGTGGCAGTTTATAGTGATGCATAGCTCTGGGGCATCATGCTGCAGACATATAGCATCATGTCCCACCCAGTCGTATTAGCCTGACACCAGGCCAACCAGTCCTAACACTAACCTCTTAATGCTAAGCACCAAGCGAGGCATCTGTTAGTACTATTTTTATAAGTCTTTGGTATGACCTGGCTGGGGTTTGAACCCACGACCTCCTGCATCCGAGGGGATGCCCTAACCACTTAGGCCACCGGAGCGGTCAAATATGGAATGGACAACTAGAGAAATACATGTAGTATAAAACATAAACAGTGGTGGTTGTGGTGGTAGTACACATCACTGCAGTATTAGAGAAGACTTCAGGACAGTAGGTCCTAGGCTTATTTGGTGCCATTTTATAAATAATAAATTCATTACTATTACTGTCATTATTATTGATTACTGTACTGACATGAACACTTTACAATTATTCTCCCATTCTTGCTCACCCATCCCCCAACAAAAATTGAACAAGCAAACAATCTACTCTTTTCCCCAATTCCTGTACCACACTCTAAGACAAGTTCTTTTGCAGAGTCCATTCTAGAAGTGAAAAGGGAGACAATCAGAACATCGCTTAGACATTTCCATCAAGTCATGAAATAACGTCAGAAATAGTTGTAGGATTACACATCCAGCATAGTGCACCATATATGTTATGACAGCAAAGGCCAAGGCCATTCAAATTGTGACTTTGTCTCCTTCCACTGCCATGTTGTTCCTGGTGAATGAAAGTAGTTCAGAAATATAGTTCTCAATGGTGAAGAATTACATCCGATTTTTATTTCACAATCTGAAGGAAATAGCTGAACAATGTTCTGATGGGGTGGGGTGGGGTGGGGTGGGGTGGGGTATTTTCTGTATTTTTTTTTGGATTTTACTTAGAAATAAATGAAGGGCACTAAAATATAATGCGTAATTTTCACACATTTGGTTGATCTTTTGGAGTGATTTCTTTAGAATCAGTGAAAATACTGTAAGAGTGCATATTAAAAAATATACTGCTCTTTGTCTAAGACAGTAATGTTTGGTTATAAGTTATGAAAGTAACTGAATAAAATCTGTGTAAATACTATATTTTACCAACACAGGTGTAAATATTCAGTACATTTGAATCATTTAAGTAAATATGTGGAAATTAATTTCGATGCACATGAAATGAATTAAATTATTGGGATAACTATCTTTAATGTAAACTTATGTTTAAAAAGCAATGGTAATTAAAATAAGTTCAGATTAACACAGGACTGTACATCTTAAAAAATGTTCATTTATTTGTATGTATACATGTAAATGTAGCTTATTCAGTCCCTGATAATTTTTGCACACTGATATGCAGAGAAGTTTGTAGGGTCTGGATAGAATTTGTAGGGTTTGAATAGAATTGAGATGTATGAACTCACAGAACATGGTAGAAGTTTGTAGGGTTTGGATAGATTTGAGATGTAAGAAGATCATAGGACATGGTAGAAGTTTGCACAGAATTAAGATGTATGAACTCATAGGACATGGTAGAAGTTTGTAATGTCTGGATAGAAACTGTAAGGTCTGGATAAAATTGAGATGTATGAAATCATATGACATGGTAAAAGTTTGTAATGCCTGGATAGAAACTGTAGGGTCTGGATAGAATTGAGATCTATGAATTCATAGGACATGGTAAAAGTTTGGATAGAACTGAGATGTATGAAATCACAGGACATGGTAGAAGTTTGCATAGAACTGAGATGTACGAACTCATAGGACATGGTATAAGTTTGTAGGGTTTGGATAGAATTGAGATGTATGAAACCACAGAACATGGTAGAAGTTTGCATAAAATTGAGATGTATGAACTCATAGGACATGGTAGAAGTTTGTAGGGTTTGGAAAGAATTGAGATGTATGAAATCACAGGACATGGTAGAAGTTTGTATAGAATTGAGATGTATGAACTCATAGGACATGGTAAAAGTTTGTAGGGTTTGGGTAGAATTGAGATGTATGAAATCACAGGACATGGTAGAAGTTTGTAATGTCTGGATAGAAACTGTAGGGTCTGGATAAAATTGAGATGTATGAAATCATGGGATGTGGTAGACGTTTGTCGGGTTTGGATAGAATTGAGATGTATGAAATCACAGGACATGGTGGAACTCTGTAGGGTTTGGATAGAATTGAGATGTATGAAATCATAGGACATGGTTGAAGTCTGTAGGGTTTGGATAGAATTGAGATGTATGAACTCACAGGCAGAAGTCTGTCGGGTTTGGACAGAACTAAGGTGTATGAAATCCAAGGACATGGTAAAAGTTTGCATAGAACTGAGATGTATGAAACCATAGGAATGGTGGAAGTTTGTAGGGTTTGGATAGAATTGAGATGTATGAAATCAGAGGACATAGTGGAAGTTTGTAGGGTTTGGACAGAATTGAGATGAATGAAATCAGAGGACATAGTGGAAGTTTGTAGGGTTTGGATAAAATTGATACGTATGAAATCAGAGGATATGGTAGAAGTTTATAGGGTATGGATAGAATTCAGATGTATGTGATCACAGGACATGACATCTTCACTAGCCAAGGTTCCGATATGTTAACCCTATCTACACTTTGGCCGATCGAGCATATATTTTAGTGCTTTGTCCTAGCGACATCTATTGGACTTTATGAGTTGCCTCCCTTCGTATATAATGCCAACTAACCAACAGCATGTAACAGCAGTAAATTGTACACTGGCCTAAAATGGTGGAGGCAAATGACTTCATATGGATATTTGTAAGTTTAACATCGAAAGTATGACTAGATACCAGAGAGAAGCCCTTATAGGTGCATTTTAGTGAAACATATCTGTATAGAGACTGGAAAACTGCTTATTGATGAGTTTATTCAAGCTGTGTGCTCCCCTTGTCTCGATCATGTCAGTACAGTGTTCAAATCTGAACAACTTAATTGTCATTGGATGTGGTGGCTTAACGCCGCATCCAATGTAATTCACAGACCAGAAGCACAGAAATATCTGCTTGATCCGCCAAGGTGTAAATAAAGTTAACATATCGGAACCATGGTTAGTGAAGATGAGGACATGGTAGAAATCTGTAGGGCCTGGATAGATTTGAGATGTATAAGATCACAGGACATGGTGGAAATTTGTAGGGTATGGATATAATTTGAAGGGTCTAGATAGAATTGAGATGTACGAGATCACTGGACATGGTGGAAGCTTGTAGGGTCTGGATAGAAATTAGGATGCATGAGATCAAAGGACATGGTGAACTCTAGGGTATTTTGTTAAATCTGAGAGGGTAATGTTATGATGTATTAATAGCCCCATGGTAAGAATGACAATGATGTTACATTTTTTATTTGAAAATTATTCATACTTATTATTGTAGGATAAATTCAATAAAAGCTATGTGGTTTTGGACTTCCTGTTCCATGGTACAAAAATTAAACCCTTGAGGTTGGAGGGGAGTGGTGGTAAAATTTGGGTTTTGTCGAGAATAAATTCCCTCAATTATACCCCAAAAATTGCAAAAGGATTTATAAAAGGCTACACTGAGAACACATGAATTAAGTGAATAAAAGCCGCTGCTCCAAACGAGTTAATCGTCAGTGAAACAATAAATATGAAAGCCTGAAACCGTATAAAACACAGCGGATGGTCACAAAATAATGTTCATCAGCACAAAAATACAAAAGCATGTACTCTCATAATTAAAGAGTTCTATATCTGTATGGCATATACGACTTGAAACTTTATAAATGACAGACATGCAGACGGGTAAACAGGCAAAACAAAACAGGTTAAAAAAAAAGCAGTAGAGGTACCTGATTGACAGTGCAATGGTGCATTGGAGTGGAAGGGAAAAACTGATGAATTTTGAGTTACATCTTAACAAACCGTTATCTTAAAAATAACCATAATAGTGTAAAAAGATCATAAAGTTAAGAAAATATAATAGTTCCTACCTATATCGCCAACGAAAGGAAAATGGCTGCCCTGATTTTCGGCTCCTTAGGAAGAAGGAATATTTTGGACGCTCCGAGAAGATGCTGCAACACGCTGATACATAATAAGCTGACGGCTCTCCAAAGAAGACGAGTTCACCCAACCCAGTAGGTACTACAAGTTGATACCTTTTTCATTTCCTCCTTAAATGAGTGTGATCATGAAATGAATTCTCCAATGAACATAATTTAATATAGTATCAAACATCATTTATGATTAGATTTGAAAAAGATTCTATTTTTGTTTATAGTCATTGAAAATTATGCAAACTTACACCCCTAAGTTCTATATAGATTGGCCCATAACGGTGCGAACATACAGTGCCATTGACTTACATTGCTACCATACCATATAAAGCCAATCCGGTAACCTGAGTCAGAGTCGAGGTACATGTGGCTCGGGAGGGGATAGATATTTATATCTGCTACAGACTCATATCGTGCTTCCTGTTAGCATGTGGGAGCTATTTGCGCACATAGATATGTTCGTCCGCTGAATTTCTGGAAACAAATAACTGAGTACCACCTTACATTCAAGGTGTGTTTATTAGTAAAATAATATGAACAAATCTGCAACGTTGAATCGTATAATTTGCGGATTCCTGTACTGGATATGTTTTGCTGCGCACACAATTTGTCAAAACCATAATAAGATGTGAACAAAATATTAAACTGCGCAGTCGTTTAGATTGCACCTTTTTTGTGTTTCTCGATCAAGTATCATTTTTTATGGCCAGGAAGGGCAGCGTGTATTTGTATGCAAACAACATAATATGGATCCAGAAAACAATAGATACATTCTAATGTGCACAAGTCTTTACTTAACAGCTAGATAATTAGAATATTCCAA
>JAECUM010026520.1:0-37197 GCA_016617855.1 Megalonaias nervosa
TATCTGGTTAGACTGGAAACATTTATTCGCGACGCTTTTATCAAGAAGGAACACTTAGTAGCGGTTTTCTTTGATCTGGAAAAGGCCTATGACACAACGTGGAAGTACGGAATACTAAATGACCTACACGATCTGGGTCTAAAAGGCCGACTGCCTCGTTCATATCAAACTTCCTCTCAGACAGGGAATTCAAGGTACGAGTGGGCTCCACCCTCTCTGATATGCACGATCAAGAGATGGGTGTGCCCCAGGGCAGTATTTTATCCGTGACGCTCTTCAACATAAAAATTAATAGCATCACCAAGTGTCTGACTCCCGGGGTTGATTGCTCTCTATATGTTGATGACTTTTTAATATGTTACCGATCCAAGCTCATGCATACAATTGAAAGACAATTGCAGCAAAATATCAAGAAGATTCAAAACTGGGCCAATACTAACGGTTTCAAATTCTCGAAATCAAAAACTGTATGTATGCATTTCTGTCAGTTACGAAGACATCATGATGGACCTAAACTCACGCTGGACGGAACACCCATTCCAGTTGTTGAGGAAGCAAAATTCTTAGGTATTATCTTCGACAGAAAACTGACCTTTATTCCACACCTGAAGAATTTGAAAGCTAAATGCTTGAAGTCTCTAGATTTACTTAAAGTAGTAGCGCACACTGACTGGGGTGCTGATAGGAAAGTCCTACTCAGTTTATACAGAACATTTATTCGCTCGAAACTAGACTATGGTTGCGTTGTCTATGGTTCAGCCAGGAAGTCCTATTTGAAGATGCTAGACCCAATTTATCATCAGGGAATAAGACTTGCCTTGGGAGCATTTAAGACATCCCCGTGTGAAAGCCTACTCGTTGAAGCGAACGAACCACCTTTATCACAACGTAGAGAAATGCTTTCTGCACAGTATGCTCTCAAATTAAGCTCAAACCCTCTGAACCCTGCTTTTTCGGCTGTTTTTGAACCCAAATATAAAACCTTATATGACAATAAACCAAACGTCACACCTACCTTTGGCATTAGAATATTACCCAGCCTTGACAGCACCAAAATTGATCTTTCAAAAATTCTGAAAACGACCGTCTCCGAAACACCTCCTTGGCTACTTCAACAACCAAAGGTACTTTTCACGTTACACGATGGAAAAAAATCGGAGACAAACCCTTCCGTCTTCCACAACTGTTACCATGAACTAATCGCCCAATTTGGAAATTATACAAGAATATATACTGATGGATCAAAAGATGAGGAAAAGACTGCTGCAGCCTTCGTTAGTGGAAAACACACAACAAACGTCCGCTTGCCAAATGGTACATCAATTTTTTCAGCCGAAATCAGAGCAATAGACCTTGCATTGCACTATATTGAAAGCAAGCGTATTTTAAATAGCATCATCTTCTCCGATTCACTATCAGTACTTCAGTCACTACATAACAGAAAACTGGAGAATCCATTATTAGCTAATGTTCTCCTTAAACATACTGAGCTGAGTACCTCCCACAATATAGTATACTGTTGGTTACCCAGCCATATTGGAATTAAAGGAAATGACAAAGCAGACTGCGCTGCTAAAATGGCCCTATCACTAGAACCATCTGATTTTAGTACACCGTATACTGATTTTAAACGTAGTATCAAAGACTGTTTACGTCAGAAATGGCAGGCATCATGGAATGATGCCGTGAATAACAAACTTCATGCCATCAAGCCAACCCTAGGAGAATGGACTCCTTCCTACAGAGCCGTCCGTAGGGAGGAGGTAGTCATTGCAAGAATTCGAATTGGTCATACTTATTTAACCCACTCCTACATACTAAAAGGAGAAGACCCACCAGAGTGCGTAGCTTGCAATGAACCATTCACCGTTAAGCACTTTATGTTGGAGTGTTTCGACCTCCAACCTACGCGTAATCATTATTACAATGTGCATGACATTAGGGAGCTCTTTGATACAGTTAGCATTTCTGATATTATAGACTTCCTGAAGGAGGTAAATATTTATCATAAGTTATAGCTTATATGCTATCACCTTGAACAGTTTTATGTGCTATATATACCGTCGTTAGATTTTAATTACGTTTCATCTGTTTTCGTTGTCATACATCATTTGCACTCCCCGTTGATCGGGAAACTTTATTTATTTATCACCGTTACCATTTTATCTTTTTAACTTCAACTGTCTGGTTTCGTACCGCTGGTCGATACGAAACCTTTTACCACTTTTAAATGATGAACGATATAACCTTTTGTATGGCGCTAAATAGCCTCATAGTGCTGGTGCGCCGTAAAAATTCAACTAACCAACCAACCAACTTTTTGTTCTATTTACATACCACCAAACGCCAACTTATTACCAAATGAATTAGACACACTTGTTCAACAACTTCCCGCGCCATTTATCTTACTCGGTGATTTTAATGCCCATAACATTTTATGGGGATCAAATTACATAAGCGACAGGGGCAAAAAGGTTGAAGATTTTATTACTAGACACGACTTGTGTCTATTTAATACCAAGTCTCCGACGTACTTGCACCCAGGAACTGGTACATACACATGTATCGACTTAACAATTTGTTCTCCTTCAGTACTTTTGGATTATAATTGGAAGGTCGCTGATGACCTTCACAGCAGTGACCACTTTCCAATCTCTCTTAAGAACACCAACGTTACAATTGATGACACGATTCCACTGTGGAATTTAAAGAAAGCTGACTGGGCCAAATTTGAAAAACTTTGTACAGCTAGACTTAACAGGAATACCGTCCTAAACGATAACGATCCTATTCGACAATTTACATCTGTCTTAATTGAGATTGCACAAGAATCCATTCCTAAGTTCTCGCCGAACTGTAAAAGAACCCAAAAACCATGGTTCACTAAGAATGTAAAGAAGCCATTAGACAACGCCGAGAAGCACTGAAAAAATTTAATAATCGTCCAACGCCCGAAAATTTAACTCAGTACCGTATTTATCGGGCCAAAGCTCGCCGCACCATTAAAGAAAGTAAACGAGCATCATGGAAAAAATATGTTTCAACTTTAAACTCTCGTTCCTCAATAAAGAAAGTTTGGGACACAATCCGCAAAATAAACGGGAAGGGAAAATACATTTCTTTCCGACATCTGAAGCTAAATAATAACAATTTCAATACCAAACATGAAATAGCTAATGTACTTGCCGATTGTTTCTCCAAAAATTCATCATCGTCTAATTATTCAGAAGCTTTCCGAAGACTAAAAGCTCAAAAAGAAAAAACACGGTTGAAATTCACATCGAATAACTCAGAAAGTTATAACCAACCGTTTTCATTGTCGGAGCTTATGGAATCTTTGAATAAGGCCCATGATACATCCGCTGGGCCTGACGATATACATTACCAGTATTTGAAACACCTTCCAGAACCATCCTTAACAGTTCTTCTGGGAATCTTCAATGATTTATGGATTACTGGTAATGTACCAAAAATTTGGAAAGAAGCAATAGTAATACCAATTCCCAAACCAGGCAAAGATAGCGCAGATCCTACCAACTATAGACCTATATCATTAACTAGCTGCGTATGCAAAACAATGGAGCGAATGATAAATTCTCGGCTTGTATGGTATTTGGAAACCAACAATTTAATATCTCCTTTCCAAAGTGGCTTTCGTTATGGTCGTAGTACCAATGATCATCTGGTTAGACTGGAAACATTTATTCGCGACGCTTTCATCAAGAAAGAACACTTAGTAGCGGTTTTCTTTGATTTGGAAAAGGCCTATGACACAACATGGAAGTACGGAATACTAAATGACCTACACGATCTGGGTCTAGAAGGCCGACTGCCCTCGTTCATATCAAACTTCCTCTCAGACAGGGAATTCAAGGTACGAGTGGGCTCCACCCTCTCTGATATACACGATCAAGAGATGGGTGTGCCCGAGGGCAGTATTTTATCCGTGACGCTCTTCAACATAAAAATTAATAGCATCACCAAGTGTCTGACTCCCGGTGTGGATTGCTCTCTGTGTGTTGATGGCTTTTTGGTATGTTGCCGGTCCAGGCACATGCATACAATTGAAAGACAATTGCAGCAGGGTATCGGGAGGATTCAAAACTGGGCCAATGCTGATGGTTTCAGATTCTCGAAATCAAAAACTGCATGTATGCATTTCTGTCAGTTACGAAGACATCATGATGGACCTAAACTCACGCTGGACGGAACACCTATTCCAGTTGTTGAGGAAGCAAAATTTTTAGGTATTGTCTTCGACAGAAAACTGACTTTTGTTCCACGCCTGAGGAGTTTGGAGGCTAGGTGCTTGGGGTCTCTAGATTTACTTAAAGTAGTAGCGCACACTGACTGGGGTGCTGATAGGAAAGTCCTACTCAGTTTATACAGAACATTTATTCGCTCGAAACTAGACTATGGTTGCGTTGTCTATGGTTCAGCCAGGAAGTCCTATTTGAAGATGCTAGACCCAATTCATCATCAGGGAATAAGACTTGCCTTGGGAGCATTTAAGACATCCCCGTGTGAAGCCTACTCGTTGAACCGAACGAACCACCTTTATCACAACGTAGAGAAATGCTTTCTGCACAGTATGCTCTCAAATTAAGCTCAAACCCTCTGAACCCTGCTTTTTCGGCTATTTTTGAACCCAAATATAAAACCTTATATGACAATAAACCAAACGTCACACCTACCTTTGGCATTAGAATATTACCATGCCTTGACAGTACCAAAATTGATCTTTCAAAAATTCTGAAAACGACCGTCTCCGAAACACCTCCCTGGCTACTTCAACAACCAAAGGTACTTTTCACATTACACGATGGAAAAAAATCGGAGACAAACCCTTCCATCTTCCACAACTGTTACCATGAACTAATCGCCCAATTTGAAAATTATACAAGAATATATACTGATGGATCAAAAGATGAGGAAAAGGCTGCTGCAGCCTTCGTTAGTGGAAAACACACAACAAAAGTCCGCTTGCCAAATGGTACATCAATTTTTTCAGCCGAAATCAGAGCAATAGACCTTGCATTGCAATATATTGAAAGCAAGCGTATTTTAAATAGCATCATCTTCTCCGATTCACTATCAGTACTTCAGTCACTACATAATAGAAAACTAGAGAATCCATTATTAGCTAATGTTCTCCTTAAACATACTGAGCTGAGTACCTCCCACAATATAGTATACTGTTGGTTACCCAGCCATATTGGAATTAAAGGTAATGACAAAGCAGACTGCGCTGCTAAAATGGCCCTATCACTAGAACCATCTGATTTTAGTACACCGTATACTGATTTTAAACGTAGTATCAAAGACTGTTTACGTCAGAAATGGCAGGCATCATGGAATGATGCCGTGAATAACAAACTTCATGCCATCAAGCCAACCCTAGGAGAATGGACTCCTTCCTACAGAGCCGTCCGTAGGGAGGAGGTAGTCATTGCAAGAATTCGAATTGGTCATACTTATTTAACCCACTCCTACATACTAAAAGGAGCAGACCCACCAGAGTGCGTATCTTGCAATGAACCATTCACCGTTAAGCACTTTATGTTGGAGTGTTTCAACCTCCAACCTACGCGTAATCATTATTACAATGTGCATGACATTAGGGAGCTCTTTGATACAGTTAGCATTCCTGATATTATAGACTTCCTGAAGGAGGTAAATATTTATCATAAGTTATAGCTTATATGCTATCACCTTGAACAGTTTTATGTGCTATATATACCGTCGTTAGATTTTAATTACCTTTCATCTGTTTTCGTCGTCATACATCATTTGCACTCCCCGTTGATCGGGAAACTTTATTTATTTATCACCGTTACCATTTTATCTTTTTACCTTCAACTGTCTGGTTTCGTACCGCTGGTCGATACGAAAGCTTTTACCACTTTTAAATGATGAACGATATAACCTTTTGTATGGCGCTAAATAGCCTCACAGTGCTGGTGCGCCGTAAAAATTCAACTAACCAACCAACCAACCAAAGTGGCTTTCGTTATGGTCGTAGTACCAATGATCATCTGGTTAGACTGGAAGCATTTATTCGCGACGCTTTCATCAAGAAAGAACATTTAGTAGCAGTTTTCTTTGATATGGAAAAGGCCTATGACACAACGTGGAAGTACGGAATACTAAATGACCTGCACGATCTGGGTCTAAAAGGCCGACTGCCCTCGTTCATATCAAACTTTCTCTCAGACAGGGAATTCAAGGTACGAGTGGGCTGCACCATCTCTGATATACACGATCAAGAGATGGGTGTGCCCGAGGGCAGTATTTTATCCGTGACGCTTTTCAACATAAAAATTAATAGCATCAAGTGTCTTACTCCTGGATTGGATTGCTCGCTATATGTTGATGACTCGTTAATATGTTACCGATCCAAGCACATGCATACAATTGAAAGACAATTACAGCATAATATCAACAAGATTCAAAATTGGGCCAATACTAACGGTTTCAAATTCTCGAAATCAAAAACTGTATGTATGCATTTGTCAGTTACGAAGACATCATGATGAACCTAAACTCACGCTGGACGGAACACCTATTCCAGTTGTTGAGGAAGCAAAATGTTTAGGTGTTATCTTCGACAGAAAACTGACTTTTATTCCACACCTGAAGAATTTGAAAGCTAAATGCTTGAAGTCTCTAGATTTACTTAAAGTAGTAGCGCACACTGACTGGGGTGCTGATAGAAGTGTCATACTTAGTTTATAGAGAACATTTATTCGCTCAAAACTAGACTATGGTTGCATTGTCTATGGTTCAGCCAGGAAGTCCTATTTGAAGATTCTTGACCCAATTGATCATCAGTGAATACGACTTGCTCTGGGAGCATTTAAGACATCCCCGTGTGAAAGCCTACTCGTTGAAGGGAACGTACCACCTTTATCACAACGTAGAGAAATGCCTTCCGCACAGTATGCTGTCAAAGTAAGCTCAAACCCTCTGAACCCTGCTTTTTCGGCTGTTTTTGGTCCCAAATATAAAACCTTATATGACAATAAACCAAACGTTATACCTACCTTTGGCATTAGAATATTACCATGTCTTGACAGTACCGAAATTGATCTTTCAAAAATTCATAAAACTTCCGTCTCCAACACACCTCCCTGGCTAATTCAACAACCAAAAGAACTTTTGACGTGACACGATGGAGAAAAATCAGAGAGAAACCCTTCCATCTTCCAAATATTTTACCATGAACTCCTCACCCAATTTGAAAATTATACAAGAATATATACTGATGTTTGAAAAACTGAGGAAAAGGCTTCTGCAGCCTTCGTTAGTGGAAAACATACAACAAAAGTTCGCTTGCCAAATGGTACATCAATTTTCTCAGCCGAAATCAGAGCAATAGACCTTGCATTGCAATATATTGAAAGCAAGCGTATTTTAAACAGCATCTACTTCTCCGATTCACTATCATTACTTCAGTCACTACATAATAGAAAACTGGTTGGTTGGTTAGTTGAATTTTTACATCGCACCAGCACTATGAGGCTATTTAGCGCCATACAAAAGATTACATCTTTCATCATTTAAAAGTGGTAAAAGGTTTCGTATCGACCAGCGATACGAAAAACAGTTGAAGGAAAAACGATAAAATGGTAACGGTGATAAATAAATAAAGTTTCCCGATCAACGGGGAGTGCAAATGATGAATGACAACGAAAACAGATGTAAGGTAATTAAAATCTAGCGACGGTATACCGACGGTATGTATTGCACATAAAACTTGATCAAAGCACATGCATACAATTGAAGGACAATTACAGCAAAATATCAACAAGATTCAAAATTGGGCCAATACTAACGGTTTCAAATTTTCGAAATCAAAACCTGTATGTATACATTTCTGTCAGTTACGAAGACATCATGATGGACCTAAACTCACGCTGGACGGAACACCTATTCCAGTTATTGACGAAACAAAATTTTTAGGTATTATCTCCGATAGATAACTGACTTTTATTCCACACCTGAAGAATTGGAAAGCTAAATGCTTGAAGTCTCTAGATTTACTTAAAGTAGTAGCGCACACTGACTGGGGTGCTGATAGGAAGGTCATACTCAGTTTATACAGAACATTTATTCGCTCGAAACTAGACGATGGTTGCGTTGTCTATGGTTCAGCTAGGAAGTCCTATTTGAAGATGCTAGACCCAATTCATCATCAGGGAATAAGACTTGCCTTGGGAGCATTTAAGACATCCCCGTGTAAAGCCTACCCGTTGAAGCGAACGAACCACCTTTATCACAACGTAGACCCCCCTGCGGGTCCGGGGTTGTAGAATTGGCCCGCCGTGCCTCGCTACGTGTCGTAAGAGGCGACTAAGTAGAGGCAACCTGTTTGCCGTGGGTTGCGACCCGTGTCGGAGGAGGAAAGGATCCTGGTAGTTGAGCAGAGGCTTTCCGATGCAATACACTACTTTGGCCTCTACTTCTTCTAGACGGGTGGTCGGGATGGGCCCGGTCTCGACAAATCGGCTGGTCACGCCGAGCCCTAGGAGGTCTTTATCTACTCGCTCACTTTCTTTATCTTTCTCGTTGTATCTCTCTTGATACCACCGTTGCCCCTACATTCTATCCCTTTAACTTTCCCTTTTCCAAGTCTTAGAAGACTTCCTAGAAGGCGGTGGCTCAACGGGTCAATTGGGAGGTAATTTTACCGACTGAGTATGTCTTATGGGATGAATCAGGAGGTGAATTTACCTACTGAGTATAACATCTGTGTATCCCTGACACTTGAAAAGTGTCCCCTTGTTGGGCTCCTTGGTGGGCGGGGAGCACGGGTGCTGAATTTTAAATTTTCCAACATGGATATATCCAAAAAAATCAACTCAAGCGTACCAAAACTTTATCTGACTCAGATGACGAACCATGTGGTGTGGATTCATTTCCACGCTTCATGGTTATACAGTCTAAAGATGCCACAAAACCGCTTAATGTACTCTCTCCGTTTGTGATCGAGAAAACAATTATGGGACTGATTGGAACACCAAAAGGTGTTAAAAAGTTAAAATCGGGCTGCCTACTTGTCGAGTGTGAGCGACGAGGTCAAACAGAAAACCTCAAGAAAATGACAACATTTTTCGATATTCCAGTGACCTCGTTCGCCCACACAACACTCAATTCGTCCAAAGGCGTCATTCGCTGTCGTGACTTGGCTGGAGTCAGCGACACGGATATCATTGAAGGGATGAAAAACGAAGGTGTCACTGCAGTCCGTAGAATACGTATTAAACGTAACAACAACCTGCAGGACACCAACACCATTATACTCACCTTCAACAAGCCAGCAGTACCCAGAGTGGTAAAAGTTGGCTTTCTGCAAGTGAAGGTTGATGTGTACATACCAAATCCACTTCGATGTTATAAGTGTCAGAAATATGGTCATCATGAAGGCCGCTGCTCAAGAAGCCAAATATGTGGCCGATGCGGAGATCACTCTCACCAGGAATCTGAGTGTAGAGCCACTCCGCATTGTGTCAACTGTGGAAAGCAGCACCCCGCCAATTCCAAGGATTGTGATACCTGGAAACAGGAGAAGGAAATACAGAGGGTTAAATATACATCCAACATTCCCTATCCAGAGGCCAGAAAGCTTGTACAGGCAAAACATCTCTTCCTGGCCCATCCTTCTCCACTGTAGTGAAGAACAATCCCAAGGCAACGAAGGACGCTCAAACGCAGACAGATGCACCCGAGTCAACATCAAGCACTAACACCCCCCATTACCAAGCACAAAGAACCACGGCATCTACCCAAACAACATTCAATAATACCCAACAACAGAAATCACCAAAGAACAAAAACAGATCACAAGGAAATAGGCAGCAAAAGGGGTCAGAAGACCCCATCAAACTCTATAACAGGTTTGGGGACATTGAGAGCATGGATGCAGAAGATACTGCTCCATGTTCTCAAAGTAGCTCCAAACCTAACAAAAAAATCATCCCGTACTTCCTCCGTAGAAATAACCATATAGATTCTCTCCGCGAAAAGTCTAACCTACCTCCAAAATCTCCAATCTAAACTTATAATGAAGAACACGATCATACAATGGAATTGTCGAGGACTTAAAGCCAATTACAATGATATTCTCCTGCTTTTAAACGAATATGATCCTGCAATACTATGCCTTCAGGAAACCTTTTTAAAAGATAGGGACAACATCACACTTAAAAACTACTCCCTGTTTAACACCTACTTACAGAACGTTGACAGGGCCTCGGGAGGGGTTTCTATTGCTGTGAACAATAGAGCCCCACATAGCGTCATCCCTTTAAACACAAATTTGCAAGCCATTGCTGTGAGTGTCACTCTACATCGAGTGATTACATTTTGTTCTATTTATATACCACCAAACACCAACTTATTACCAAACGAATTAGACACGCTTGTTCAACAACTTCCTGCACCATTTGTTTTACTCGGTGATTTTAATGCCCATAATATTTTATGGGGATCAAATTACATAAGCGACAGGGGCAAAAGGGTCGAAGATTTTATTACTAGACACGACTTGTGTCTATTTAATACCAAATCTCCGACGTACTTGCACCCAGGAACTGGTACATACACATGTATCGACTTGACAATTTGTTCTCCTTCACTACTTTTGGATTATAATTGGAAGGTCGCTGATGACCTTCACAGCAGTGATCACTTTCCAATCTCTCTTAAGAACACCAACGTTACAATTGATGACACGATTCCACAGTGGAATTTAAAGAAAGCTGACTGGACCAAGTTTGAAACACTTTGTACAGCTAGACTCAACAGGAATACCGTCCTAAACGATATTGATCCTATTCGACAATTTACATCCGTCTTAATTGAGATTGCAGAAGAATCTATTCCTAAGTCCTCGCCGAATTGTAAAAAAACCAAAAACCGTGGTTCACTAAAGAATGTAAAGAAGCCATTAGACAACGCCGAGAAGCACTGAAAAAATTTAATAATCGTCCAACGCCCGAAAACTTAACTCAGTACCGTATTTTCGGGCCAAAGCTCGCCGCATAATTAAAGAAAGTAAACGAGCATCATGGAAAAATATGTTTCAACTTTAAACTCTCGTTCCTCAGTAAAGAAAGTTTGGGACACGATCCGCAAAATAAATGGAAAGGGAAAATACAATTCATTCCGACATCTGAAGCTAAATAATAACAATTTCAATACCAAACAAGAAATAGCTAATGTACTTGCTGATTGTTTCTCCAAAAATTCCTCTTCGTCTACTTATTCAGAAGCTTTCCGAAGATTGAAAGCTCAAAAAGAAAAAACGCGGTTGAAATTCACATCGAATAACTCAGAGAGCTATAACCAACCGTTTTCATTGTCGGAGCTTATAGAATCTTTGAATAAGGCCCATGATACATCTGCTGGGCCTGACGATATACATTACCAGTTTTTGAAACACCTTCCAGAACCATCCTTAACAGTTCTTCTGGAAATCTTCAATGATTTATGGATTACTGGTAATGTACCAAAAATTTGGAAAGAAGCAACAGTAATACCAATTCCCAAACCAGGCAAAGATAGCGCAGATCCTAGCAACTATAGACCTATATCATTAACTAGCTGCGTATGCAAAACAATGGAACGAATGATCAATTCTCGGCTTGTATGGTATTTGGAAACCAACAATTTAATATCTCCTTTCCAAAGTGGCTTTCGTTATGGTCGTAGTACCAATGATCATCTGGTTAGACTGGAAACATTTATTCGCGACGCTTTCATCAAGAAAGAACACTTAGTAGCGGTTTTATTTGATTTGGAAAAGGCCTATGACACAACATGGAAGTACGGAATGCTAAATGACCTACACGATCTGGGTCTAAAAGGCCGACTGCCCTCGTTCATATCAAACTTCCTCTCAGACAGGGAATTCAAGGTACGAGTGGGCTCCACCCTCTCTGATATGCACGATCAAGAGATGGGTGTGCCCCAGAGCAGTATTTTATCGGTGACGCTTTTCAACATAAAAATTAATAGCATCACCAAGTGTCTGACTCCCGGTGTGGATTGCTCCCTATATGTTGACGACTTTTTAATATGTTACCGATCAAAGCACGTGCATACAATTGAAAGACAATTGCAGCAAAATATCAACAAGATTCAAAATTGGGCCAATACTAACGGTTTCAAATTCTCGAAATCAAAAACTGTATGTATGCATTTCTGTCAGCTACGAAGACATCATGATGGACCTAAACTCACGCTGGACGAACACCTATTCCAGTTGTTGAGGAAGCAAAATTCTTAGGTATTATCTTCGACAGAAAACTGACCTTTATTCCACACCTGAAAAATTTGAAAGCTAAATGCTTGAAGTCTCTAGACTTACTTAAAGTAATAGCGCACACCGACTGGGGTGCTGATAGGAAAGTCATACTCAGTTTATACAGAACATTTATTCGCTCGAAACTAGACTATAGTTGCGTTGTCTATGGTTCAGCTAGGAAGTCCTATTTGAAGATGCTAGACCCAATTCATCATCAGGGAATAAGACTTGCCTTGGGAGCATTTAAGACATCCCCGTGTGAAAGCCTACTCGTTGAAGCGAACGAACCACCTTTACCACAACGTAGAGAAATGCTTTCTGCACAGTATGCTCTCAAATTAAGCTCAAACCCTCTGAACCCTGCCTTTTCGGCTGTTTTTGAACCCAAATATAAAACCTTATATGACAATAAACCAAACGTCATACCTACCTTTGGCATTAGAATAGTACCATGCCTTGACAGTACCAAAATTGATCTTTCAAAAATTCTGAAAACGACCGTCTCCGAAACACCTCCCTGGCTACTCCAACAACCAAAGGTACTTTTCACATTACACGATGGAAAAAAATCGGAGACAAACCCTTCCATCTTCCACAACTCTTACCATGAACTCCTCGCCCAATTTGAAAATTATACAAGAATATATACTGATGGATCAAAAGATCAGGAAAAGGCTGCTGCAGCCTTCGTTAGTGCAAAACACACAACAAAAGTTCGCTTGCCAAATGGTACATCAATTTTTTCAGCCGAAATCAGAGCAATAGACCTTGCATTGCAATATATTGAAAGCAAGCGTATTTTAATTAGCATCATCTTCTCCGATTCACTATCAGTACTTCAGTCACTACATAATAGAAAACTGGAGAATCCATTGTTAGCTAATGTTCTTCTTAAACATACTGAGCTGAGTACCTCCCACAATATAGTATACTGTTGGTTACCCAGCCATATTGGCATTAAAGGTAATGACAAAGCAGATCGCGCTGCTAAAATGGCCCTATCACTAGAACCATCTGATTTTAATACTCCGTATACTGATTTTAAACGTAGTATCAAAGACTGTTTACGTCAGAAATGGCAGGCATCATGGAATGATGCCGTGAATAACTAACTTCATGCCATCAAGCCAACCCTAGGAGAATGGACTCCTTCCTACAGAGCCGTCCGTAGGGAGGAGGTAGTCATTGCAAGAATTCGAATCGGCCATACTTATTTAACCCACTCCTATATACTAAAAGGAGAAGACCAACCAGAGTGCGTATATTGCAATGAACCATTCACTGTTAAGCACTTTATGTTGGAGTGTTTCGACCTCCATCCTACGCGTAACCATTATTACAATGTGCATGACATTAGGGAGCTCTTTGATACAGTTAGCATTTCTTATATTATAGACATCCTGAAGGAAGTAAATATTTATCATAAGTTATAGCTTTTATGCTATCACCTTGAACAGTTTTATGTGCTATATATACCGTCGCTAGATTTTAATTACCTTTCACCTGTTTTCGTTGTCATATATCATTTGCACTCCCCGTTGATCGGGAAATTTTATTTATCACCGTTACCATTTTATCGTTTTACCTTCAACTGTTTGGTTTCGTATCGCTGGTCGATACGTAATCTTTTACCACTTATAAATAATGAAGGATATAACCTTTTTCATGGCGCTAAATAGCCTCATAGTGCTGGTGCGCCGTTAAAAAATTCAATCAATCAATCAATCAATCACAACGTAGAGAAATGCTTTCCGCACAGTATGCTCTCAAATTAAGATCAAACCCTCTGAACCCATCTTTTTCGGCTATTTTTGAACCCAAATATAAAACCTTATATGACAAGAAAAAACCAAACGTCACACCTACCTTTGGCTTTAGAATATTACAATGCCTTGACAGTACCAAAATTGAACTTTCAAAAATTCTGAAAACGTCCGTCTCCAAAACACCTCCCTGGTTACCTCAACAACCAAAGGTACTTTTGACGTTACACGATGGAAAAAAATCGGAGACAAACTCTTCCATCTTCCACAACTCTTACCATGAACTAATTGCCTAATTTGAAAATTATACAAGAATATATACTGATGGATCAAAAGATGAGGAAAAGGCTGCTGCAGCCTTCGTTAGTGGAAAACACACAACAAAAGTCCGCTTGCCAAATGGTACATCAATTTTTTCAGCCGAAATAAGGGCAATAGACCTTGCATTGCAATATATTGAGAGCAAGCGTATTTTAAACAGCATCATCTTCTCCGATTCACTATCACTACTTCAATCAGTACATAATAGAAAACTGGAGAATCCATTATTAGCTAATGTTCTCCTTAAGGATACTGAGCTGAGTACCTCACACAACATAGCATGCTGTTGGTTACCCAGCCATATTGGAATTAAAGGTAATGACAAAGCAGACCGCGCTGCTAAAATGGCCCTATCACTAGAACCATCTGGTTTCAATACACTGTATACTGATTTTAAACGCAGTATCAAAGACTGTTTACGTCAGAAATGGCAGGCATCATGGAATGATGCCGTGAATAACAAACTTCATGCCATCAAGCCAACCCTAGGAGAATGGACTCCTTCCTACAGAGCCGTCCGTAGGGAGGAGGTAGTCATTGCAAGAATTCGAATCGGCCATACTTATTTAACCCACTCTTATATACTAAAAGGAGAAGACCCACCAGAGTGCGTATATTGCAATGAACCATTCACCGTTAAGCACTTTATGTTGGAGTGTTTCGACCTCCAACCTACGCGTAATCATTATTACAATGTGCATGACATTAGGGAGGTCTTTGATACAGTTAGCGTTTCTTATATTATAGACTTCCTGAAGGAAGTAAATATTTATCATAAGCTATAGCTTGTATGCTATCACCTTGAACAGTTTTATGTGCTATATATACCGTCGTTAGATTTTAATTACCTTTCATCTGTTTTCGTTGTCATACATCATTTGCACTCCCCGTTGATCGGGAAACTTTATTTATTTATCACCGTTACCATTTTATCGTTTTACCGTCAACTGTTTGGTATCGTATCGGTGGTCGATACGTAATCTTTTACCACTTTTAAATAATGAAAGATATAACCTTTTGTATGGCGCTAAATAGCCTCATAGTGCTGGTGCGCCGTAAAAATTCAACCAACCAACCAACTTTTCTGTTGTATCTGCTTCAGGATCAGGAATAGTTGCAGAGGGTGATGCCGCTGTTGCCAGCTCAATATTATCTTGAGCTACAGTGGGTACTGGGTTGCTATAGGCCGCTGAGAGAGTTCCTTTAAAGAAAAATGAAAAGGAATTGTTATACGTTTCTGAAAACGGCAAAAAAACTAAAAAAACTGATTTGGAGTGAAGTTTAAGTGCAGTTCATGTTTATTGGAATAGACTTGCATTAAGGAGAATATATTTAAATTATAACATCGCAATGCAATGATGATTACGTGGAAATGATAAAACTGCCTAAGACGAGAACATTGGTGACGTAAAATTAGGTATGACTCGATTTAATGGAGCATTTAGAGGAACATATCGTACCTTCTGGAGAACACACACTATCTTACGTTCGTTGTACATGTTTTCCAACTTATTACGAAATAATTCTACTCACTGATGGCAATTGCAACTAACACCATGGTTATGGTATTCGTCAACATCTTGTATGTCTTTCACGTATATGTCTGTGGAATGAAAGGAGAAGAATAAGAGCTAATGCATCATTCAAAACTGACATGTTTGGCGTATCTATTTTTGTGACATATGTAATATTTTCTCTTTAGTTCATATTGACTCCAGTGCTCTACTACGTGTACATCTTGAAACTGAATGGAACTTGTTTTTTTAATCAATATTGTTCATTTGTCTTGAGTCTGTCATCAATAAAACAAGTTTGTAGGGTCTAAAATATCAGTGATTAAGCTAGTAATGGAATCTACAGGAGAAAGGTCAAACATAGGAAGATAATGTTCAGGATGACGGGGAAATTAAAAAGCGCAAATAACCCGCACGGATTGAAAAGTGACATTTCAGGGGATTTGCACATCATTTCAAAACTTTGAAAACTTTGTCACGTTTTGTAATGGCTGTTAAGACCCTTGATTAATATGTCACATTTTGTAAATAGAGGATCTCAAAGGGGTAACGGTTTAATATTGAATTGATGAAACGAGTTGAATAATATCGAGCTTTAGCGAGCCTTGGCGAGCAAAAGCTGGAAATCATTTAACTAGTTTCATTAATTTAATATTAAATCATTACCCATTTGAGATTCTTTTGATCACATAGTTTTATTTCAGGTGAAATTGTTTAGATTGAAAGCAGAATGAATAATTTCGTTCATCCTGACAGACGCTGTATCTTTCATTTTTTGTGCGTATAAAATAGTCCATAACAAACGTTGAAATAGTAAAAGTATATTATATATTTTTGATAGGTATAAGTCAAAGAATAATGGTCCATCCAAATAATCAGAACATTTTACAAAAGGCGAAACATTTGTTAACACAAAATATCCAATGCGTGTGATGTCCCATTGTTTGATACGGTGCACAGTACCGGTTGGGTTGGCCTACTCAACACAGTAACAGTGTTTACGCTGAATTTTCTACATCACAACCAAAGGTTACATTGGTGCGATATTTTTGGGGGAAGAAGATTACTGGATGCAGAATTACACATATTTACGGCAAAGTATTTGGGACCGGATATTTGCAGTATTTGATTTGGAACATTGGATTGTACAGAAGACGTAAACAAATCTCTTTTTGAGTCGGACTTGCATTACATATTTACCGCGTAAATATGCTGTGGCTGGATAAAGTTCTGTCTGTTGGGGAGACTGGTTTATGTCTACATTCTTCTGTGACCAAAGGTGAGTTTTTTTTACTTCAGTAAGTTCACATTTAAACTATTCTTGTACATAGGGTCGATTCCATGCTACCGCCCATCCATCCCCACCCCCACCCTCGTTATCATCTAAGCAATAGTTTTACTTGTTGGTATTGTTCTTGTCTTGGGGGTTTTGCCATTTTTCATGTTATATGTTATACATGACATAACAAGCCTTTCTGGGGGTAAATTGGCAATATTGAGACTGGACGAGACCGTTTTTTCCAATTCCCTTTCACGAGTCGAATCAAAAAATGGCGGCCAAAAATGTTCATTCAAAACAAACAATTCCAGAAAGCGGGGTTAAAAAGTTTTCCCACGATCGAAGCCAATCAGTAAAGAGAATACTGCCCAATAATTTCATGGGCTTATTTGGACCAATCAGAATCACATAAAGTGATAAGTTCATACGTATAATATCAAAAATATGAAACTACACACACTGTAGGCAAAGTGTACCTACTATGTGATAATAGTATTTACTTTACTCGTACTGGTCGTATTATTTTATGTTGTGGCAACCTACTTTTGAACTACTATGTTACTAGTATCAGTTCTTGAAAGTTTCAAATTCATTCTTCTGGATATTATACAGGACGTAAATTTTTATGTGAAGAAAATATTATATTTTTCCGTAGATCATAATTGATTAAATGTAGTTTAAGTAATACACAATGCATCCTTCTCTGGCCCCTTGCTGGGCCCCTCGTTGTCTACTATGGTTTCTGTGCCGAGACATGATTTCATTGCAACCAATATATGTTAATAAGCAAGTATTTAAATTTAGATACGTTGTCATGTTGAACCAATCAGATGACTGAGTTGGAGCGTGTGATCAAACATTGCGTCAGTTTGGGCGTCATTCATGTAGCATCTGATACGCCTGTAGGGATGCGTTTCTTTTAGAGTAGATGCTGCATTTAATTTTTTACATTATTTTCGGAAAGAACTACCCGCCTCCCTTCCTTCCACCATGTTGTTTATTTGGGACATTGCCAAATCGGCTAATGTTTATTATCATTGCAATCCTCAGGATCAGACTTATCGGGTTTCGGTTATCAGTGTCCCTATATACCTCGTATTAGCCCCTTGTGGCTCCACATACAGGTGTCGAACACTCTTCACAACCCTACAAACTCCTTAAGTCTCTCTTCCTGAGGTATTCCTATAGAAAAAAATCAGTGCTCGGCTGGTGCAGTGTGTTGTGACAGGATTTGCCCCCATTATGCCAAAACTTATTTATATTTACAATAACGTTTATGTTGAACCTATGTATTGTGTGTTATTTAAATTATGTTTAGCGTCAATTATTAATAAGTTTACGCAACAGAGAAACAACACATGTTCTCTTCGAAACATGAAACAAAGATTTCTACTGGACTGAAATAATATAAATTATTTTGTATAGTCGTTGAAAATAAGGGTACAATCGACTAGAGATATACAACTGCATGATTTTTCTTTATACTGGAAAGCGCATCAAAATGTATCAGACAAAATCACATTGGGGCCCCGAGTGGCCGAGTGGTCTAAAGCGCTGATCATTAAGGATCACTGCCATCTCACCTCTGTCTGCGTGAGTTCGAGTCCAGGCTCGGCAAACGTGGTTACGTGAGAAAGCCTGCCAGTAGCTTCTCGTGGGTCGGTGGTTCTTCCCGGGGTTTTCCAGGGTTCTTCCTCCACCATTAATAATGGCCGCCATGTATAGCCTATCTTGTGCTGAAAAATGGCGTTAAACCCTATAACAACAACAACAACAAAATCACATTAAGTATAGTATCTTCCTTTCTACAGTAGATCTTGAAGAATGTTTGACCTGTACAGAGGAGACATTTTGTGCCCAAAATTGACTGAGTAAAATTTGGTTGTGGAATAGCTACAAAATGACAATGAAATGAATTTTAATTTCTCACTCTAAGTTCGCATTTCTGTTTCAGGTAATTTGTTTTTCCAACATTCCTATATGTACATAAAGCGTATAATGATGTTTGAAACGTAGGAAAAATGTGAATGACTTCGAAGATTTGGTTCGTCATTTTGACTGGCAACGTCTGAGTAAAGATTATACGTTGGGAATTTAAACTCATGCATATATATAAACTATAGCTCATTAAACTGTGGGCTCATTTGTCAATAATAAGAAACAATATTATAAAGACAACAAGTTAGAAAGCACCTATTGTGAAATATGAAGATGGCATAGGTAATAAAGTTTTCCTACTCGAACCAATATCGAAAAAAGTTTTAGCAAATTTGTTTAGCGGAATGAAAAAGCTGATATTATACTCGTATTTAAATGCTTACGAATTACATTCCTTAATTGTGAAAAAAATCAAAATGGATTTTCACTGATGATAGGAGGAAAAAGGTTGGCCCATACATGATAATTGCAAATTCGAACATTAACAATAGTATTTAATAATCTTAAAACATATACTCAGTAGAAACTGGAGGAAAGGGAAAGAAATATAGGAAGCAATATTTAACGTCTAACGAAATGTGCGACAGAAAATTTACTGAAGGAAATTGGGAGGAAAATGCATGTACCTGACTAAAGTGTCCAGCTCTGTCCCAACTTTGGTATAGCAAATTGTGCAAATCTCTTTTTCACGGCATATCCTGTTATCCGGTTAATACGGCAAATGCGCAACCAATTGGAGCATTTCTTGTAATTTCTGGGATGGTTTTTATCGAAACAATACAATGTCTTTTTCGATTTTCCTGGGTCATGGGATCAGGCTAAAGTCGGCCATGTGTTAAAATTGTTTTAGTTGTGTGTGCGGTGAGTTGAACAACACAGGTATAATTAGGTTTGCTAAACGCGCTAGTCGTCCACTGTTATTGGTTTGTCTCTAAACTGCCTTGATGAAAGAGCTTAATTTTGTATGTGCCATTACGTAGATGATGTTGCATAATGGTTACGTCAGCCTTATTAGGGAGAAAATAATTCTTTCTGAATAAAAGTAATTCTACTTGGAGATCAATATGGGACAGTTTTGTAGATAATTAAGAGGAAAATGCTCTTACCTGACAAACGTTTCCAGCTCTATCCCAGCTTTGGTTTAGCAATATGTGGAAATCTAACTTTCACAGCATTTTCTTTTATCCGTTTAATAGGGCAAATGCACGATAGGAGCATTTCTTGTAATTTCTGGGATGGTTTTTATCGAATCAGTACAATGTTGATTTCAATTTCCTTGGGGCAGGGATCGGGCTAGAGTAGGCTGTAAACTAATATTCTTTATATATGGGTGTGGTTGGTTGAACAACACAGGTATAATTAGGTTGACTAGACGCATTGGTTGTCCATTGTTATTGATTTGTCGCTAAACTGCCTTGATGAAAAGGTTAATTATGTATGTGCCATTAGGTAGGTAATGTTGCATAAAGGTAACGTTCGATTTATTTCGGAGTAATAATTCTTTTTTAGTAAAACTAAATCTACTTGGAGATCCATATCTGACATGTTTGTAGTTGGAATTCCCATTAGCTAATTTCGTATAATTACGTGAACACCCGATTGATTTTCTGAGAAACTTTGTTACATGGAAAGAGAAAGAAATCTTGCAAAGTTATGGACTCATTGTCTCAGCGTGTTATTTAAATTTTACAAAACAAAGTATTATGATAACTCTTAAACATGCCGTAAGTTTTTTAATTTCAGTATAAAAATAACAATGCTCCTTTTAGCAACTTCCGTGTAAGGTCGATATTATCGAAGTTTTGCTCCACGAAGAAATTTCAAGAGACTGTTTAATTCTCATGAATAAGGTTATGTTATGCGCTGTTTCCTAATGGCTAAAGAGATGGCAAATTTAACCGTATATGTAGTGTTGGCTTTTTATTGTTGTTGTTGCATTGTTTCTACCTTAGTCTCCACTACGTGGAAGGAAACGCAAAATCAGTTCTACCGCGCCTTATTCTATTTCTACCAGTATTTTATTATTAGAGATTCAATAAATCCGGACTTCAAAGAAGTCGTCGTCAGTCCCTCCTTTCGCTCTCGATCCTTTTACATTTTTGAAGCGACCTTTTCACTCCTCGCTCGGTTTTGGGGAGTGCAACTGAGAATTGCGAAAGGAAGCTATGAAACATATATTTGCAACCGTTTCGATTTTCAACGTGCCTGAACATTGCTAATATGCGACAGAAAGGTGGCAGTTGCTAATGAAAAGAGACTTATATGTATTCTGCTTAGAAACAAAGGACTTTGAGTACATTGAATGCTTAATATTCAAATTTGTTACGAGGCCCCAAAAGCATATGGTGAGATTCTCAATATGCCATATACACTGGTAATGCATTTTCTCACACATGCGCGTACAACCATGCTAAAATTGAGCTAGCTGCTTATATAAGGAGTCAGGCAACGGCAAAGATACTATAATGAACGTTTGATTCAGTCGAGCCTCCATCTAATTCCACCACTATTATCTGGCCTACTGTGTACGACATTCAATGATCGTCTCCATATGTGCAATTATACAAACGCTGCGTCTAGGTACTTCAAAATGTAAGAGGCAGTTATGGAGATAGAAACGTTAGGTTGAATAATACCAAAAACAAGAAAGAAATGTAATAAGTCAAGAACAAAATGGAGGAATTGGATATATAAGTTGGCCGCATGGACGTCGGGTATCCACCAACCACGATAAAGAGCGTGTTTCTAATCTCTATTAGTTTATTCTCAATATGATTTGATCGAACTATGTTATTTTTGGACTATTCCTTCAAATAGAAATCATTTTTATAGATACAATTAATTAATTTTCATAAATAAGTGAAATCAGTACCATAAAATGCACAAGAGTTATAGTGTTCTTCATTCTTCTTTTATTTCAGTTGGTCTTTAGAAAGATTGTGTGAACTGAATATATTCTGGTATGGGATTAATTATAATAAGACTGTGACGAAAACTATATATATATATATATATATATATACCTTATATATATATATATATATATATATATATATATATATATATATATATATATATATATATATATATGTGTGTGTGTGTGTGTGTGTGTGTGTGTGTGTGTGTGTGTGTGTGTGTGTGTGTGTGTGTGTGTTTACAATGAATTTTATTGTTTATTGGCATTTCTTAATAATTATATCTTATGTGTACGTCTTTTGTTCCTGAGCTTTTGTCCAAAATCATGTTACTTCTGCCCCTGACCAGCAACATTTATTTTATGAACAACATAATAGTTAGCAAATATTTCTTTAGCATTGCAGTTGGAGATTCTAATCGTTGCTGGTAATAAGACGGATTGCTTCTATCTAAATGTAGGACTTTAGTTTTTGAGTGGAAAAGTGTTAAAGTTGTCGACAACCTTTCTTGTGTTCGGTTCTCAGTTTAGTTGCATTTATATATTCAAATTAGTATTTATTAGAATTACCAAGTGCTCAATAATATTCTTGTACTTAAAAGATTAATTTGGAATTATTGTGAATTCATAGAAGGACATTTTGGATATAATTATTATGATACATGGAAAGACTTTCAGCACGTTGCCATAGTCCATGTCAATTGCACATTATCAGGTTCGAGTCTACAGGCACATCAACATACTGCATATCAGAATTTATTCAAAATAACTCTGTAAATGAATTGAATTTCGTACATTTGACCTTGTGATATGACTATTAGGACTATTTGGGATTTAATCGACAATACTGTAAGTTCTTTGTAAATGATCTGTTTGTATCCTAGGGAAATAATTTTTTTGTTGAATTGTACCAATCGTTTGGTGTGCTCTTTCCTGTAACTTTGTTGCAGACCATAGTTTTGCAATCGAATATTATGGGATCGTCCGAGGATACGTATTTGTCTAACATATTTCAGAAAACTTTCTTTTCGAAATTTAAATTACTCTTTGAGAGGTATTTTAAGTACGCACTTTTGAGAAATCTATAGCGAAACCAAGTAGCTTTCATAATGTGATATATAATGTGGAGAACTTTATTTTAAACCATACCCAGATAGGTTAAGAGCCGTTGAGAAAGGATGATTTCCTCCAGATTGCCAGAAAATTGATCTTTCTGAGTCAAATGTTTCTCTAACGAAGCAAGAAATACAAACTATTTTGTCTAATGTTTGGTGGAAAATAGTTTCGATAAAAACTATTGTGTATGATTGATAAGTCTCTCTCTCTCTGGGTCTGAGATAAATATAATAGAATTGAAATTGAAACATAAGATGGAAATATTTTACAGAAAGCTTCAAGGTCAGACAGATAAAGCAAAACAACAAATGCAATTGGAGATAGAGAGGAAAGAGGGAGAAGCTACTACTGCTACAGAAATAAGAAAATGAATTGCCGTTTCAGAAAGACGAGTGAAAAATTCAGCTGCCAAAAAAGAAAGAGAACTGCAACTGCAGAATGAGGAAAGACAACAGAAAGAGAGGATAGGCTAACACAAATGAAGGAAGAAAGAGATGGAAGAGAGGAAATACAGACGCAGTGAGAAAGCGAAAAGGAAGAAAGGAAATTTCAGTTTAGATTAAATGAATTAGAACTGGCAAGTGATAAACATGCCTCCAATTTATACACAAATTCAGCTTTTGATGTTACTAGAAATATTATGGTAGTAACCCCTTTTAAAGAAAAAGAAGTTTTTGAAGCAAATTGTTGAAAATTTGAAATGACCACGAGATCATTTTATTCTATTATTGGCAGAGCTCGTGAAGCCTACTTACTATTAATACAAGAAGGCGCTGATTATGATGTGGTTAAGGAGTGTATCTCGAAGGGTTATGAGTTTGGACCTAAGGCATGGAGACAAAAGTTTAGGAACCGTAAACAAGAAACTGGATAGACCCGAATTTGCAAGAGAAAAAGAAAATTTGTTTCAAAGGTGGAGCTCAGCCAAGAATTTTGGTGAAGACTACGATAACCAGAGACAACTCATATCAATTGATGAGTTCAAGAGCTGTATCCACAGTGACCTTAAGACTTATCTTTATTAGAAAAAGGTGGAAACTGTATAAAATGCAGCTCGTATAGCTGCCGATTATACCTTGACTCATAAAGTTTCTTTTGTGTGTAAGTCTTCCACTCAGCAGTTTTTGATAAAGCCAAAGTTCAGTCTCATTCGCGCACCTCCAAATTTCATTCAGACACAACTTGCAGCGATCAAATTTCCGATAAGACCGATAGAAATAATTGTCTCTTCCTACGTGCACGTATTACTCGAGGAAATAACACTGTGTTTCTGATTGCTGCAGATAAAAAAAAATAAGCAGCAGAATCAAGACAGAGCTATTCCAAATGATCTTATTTCTAGGAGGTCAAGTTTACGAACTTGTATTAAAAGCAATACATTTATTGGGTCAAACACACCCCAGTCTGATTTTATTATGGAGAATTATGAACGATGCACGTGGGAAGTTCTATATATCTCTTATCAGTGATTCTGCTAATCCTATCATTATTTTAAAATATGAGACAAAGGAGGTTTTCAGAGTCTTTTATTATCCGGTATTGTTTCTTTATCAGAGAAGACTTGTAGTGAAAGCGTTCGTACTCAGTGAGTAGAGTTTGGCTTTCTTAATGTTCCTTTCCATTATTTAATATTGTCATCAGACTTAGTCTTGGACTCGAGACAGTTGGAACAGTAACGTCTTTACCTTTCGAGCATATTAATTTATTCCTAATGAATGACCTAGCTGGGAGTAAAGTTGTGGTTATTCCACTTGTACCTGAGAAGCAGTGTTTGCATCGGAAAATCGATCTTATTAAACAAAGAAATATATAGTTTATACCCAGATTGTTCAGTTACCAGAGCTATGGCAAGAAAAGTTCTTGAGAATGATGTTCATCAGGAAATTGTTCCTTTAGCTGACACTTTTAATGGTCAGGCTTTTGATGATGTAACATTTGTTTCTGCTATGGGTCAGTCTAGAGGTATTAATCAGTGATTCTCCTTTTACTGCCGATTCTCGTCATTCTGATTAATAAATAATAATCACTCATTGTCGGACAAGAACAAGATCCTGAGTTCTCCTGTATGTTTTAGAGGGCTATTATTGAAACTGAAGCCACATAAGTTCCTGTTTGTTATTTTGTTAAGATGGGATCCTTATGAAGAAATGGAGAACACCTAAGGTATCCGCTGGTGACGAGTGGGCAATCAAAATCTTGTTTCTAAGTTGTATAGACAGAAAATTCTTAGTCTAATCCATGAATTTCCTTCGGCTTGTCATTTACTGGGCCATAAGACTTAGATCTTGAATCATTTTATTGGTGGAAAAATAAAAATATGTGTGTAAGTATTATATATCTTGTCACTCTTCTCAAATAGTAGGAAACCCCTTCGGCTCACTATTTCTGCACTGGACGAACCATGTAGCAGAATAATGGCAGACTGTTTCTGTCCCTTACCAAATATCAAGTCAGGTAGCCAATACTTTTTCACCACAATGTGTGCCTCCACAAGAACCCCAGAGGCAATTCCGTTGAACGAAATTGAAGTTAAAACCATAACTAAAGATTTGATCAATTTTTTTTTTTTTTGGTTTTTATTTTTTTTTTTTAAAAAAAAAATAACAATTTGGCCTTCACAGAACTGTTTAATCTGATCAAGGGTTCGATTTTGTGTCTCGAATTTTCCATCAAGTTATGCATGAATTAAGCATAATAAAATCTAAATCTTCTGCCCATTACCCTGAAGATGAAGGGGCGTTAGGAAGATTTCACAAAACTTTGAAAAATAGTATTCAGTCATATTGCTATCATACCGGAAAAAATTGGGATGAAGATGTTCATTTACTGTTGTTTTGCTGCTAGAAGTTCAGTTCAGGAATCGTTAGGATTTAATCGTTCTGAACTAGGTTTCGGACATACTGGCCGCGGTTCAGTAAAGGTATTTAAAAGGAAAACTTCTTTTAAAGGAATATTCAAAAAGATAGTCTTCTTGGCCATGTTTTTGATTTCAAATATAAGTTGTCAAAGGCTTTAAAAATTGTAAGAAATAATCTTCACTTTTCTTATTCAAAAACGAAATTGAGGTATGATAGCAATAGAAAGGAAAGGAGTGTTCAACCTGATGTTAGAGTTCTGGCTCTCTTTTCCATACCTCAAAGTCCGCTTCAGGCTAAATAACATAGACCTTATGCAGTTGAAAAGAAAGTAAGTGAAACATTATGTCACTAACACTCCTGGGTAGCGCAAACAAAAACAACTTTACCATTTACATATGTTAAAGGAGTATTTTGATAGAGATAAACCCGTTAATCATGCAGTCAGTACCTGTCCCACGCAGTGAGGATTTAAGAGATCGAATGCATTCAGACTCTAATGACTTTGGTGTAGATAATTTAGCAACATTGAATAATCTGGACTGGAAACTTTCACATATGCAGCCACAAGAAAATTAGGAACTAAAACAGCTATTATTTCAATATGAGAATTTTTCCAGATGTTCTTACACGAACAAATAAAATTTACAACGACGATGAAATTTTAGATTCCTCACCTGTGAAACAGCATCCGTACAGAATGAACCGTCTGAAACAGGAAAGCTTGAAAAGAAAAATTCATCAATTTCTGGAGAATGATTTCATAGAACCAACTAGAAGTGATTGGAGTTCACCATGTATTCTTGTGCCAAAACCAGATAATATTTTCCGCATGTGCACCAACTATAGAAAAGTGGACAGTGTCACCAAACCAGATTCATTTCCATTGCTATGAATCGATGACTGCATTGGCAGAAATGGAAATGCAAAATGTGTCACCAAGTTTGACCTTTACAGAGGATTCTGGCAAAGTCCTCTAACGGAAAGGGCAAAGGAAATGTCGGCATGTGTAACTCCATATGGACATTCCCAATATAAAGTGATGCCGTTTAGGATGAAAGGTTCGTCTTTTACTTTCCAACGTTTAATGAACATGATTTCATCTGGTCTAGATAATTGTGGGTCTTATTCCGATGACGACATCTACGACGACACCTGGAAGACCACTTGGAGACAATTCGTTAGACTTAGTAATGCAAATCTGAAAATTAATTTAAGCAAAAGTGAGTTTTGTCGTGCTTGTGTTTAATTTCTAGTATATGTCGTGGGTTACGGTGAAGTTAAAACTATAGAAGTTAAGATCAAAACTATCTCTAAATTCCTGGGCCTTATCAGTAAAAAGCAGCTGATGCGTTCTTTGGGTATGGCTGAAAATTATCCGAAATGGGGCTCCATTGTTTCCATAATTGCTGAACCCAGTGACCAATTTAAGTATAAAAAAAAAAACAAGTTTCATTGATCTGAAACATTTCAGGAGGCTTTAGGTAAGTTAAAGGCCATACTTGAGAGTGCACCAGTTCTATAAGTTCCAAATTTTAGTCAATCGTTTAAAATGCCTGTTCATGCGAGTGATGTTGGAGTTGGTGGAGTATTGATTCACGAAGATTAAATTGGTGTATCTCATACAGTGTGCTATGTTTCTAAATTTCAGATGCAATTTCACGTGTATTGGAGTAAGATACTGCTTAATGTATATTTTATGTCATTCACAAGACTTCATCTGATGTAACTTTTAATCACATGAATACTTGACTAATAGTTTAAAAGAGAGATTGTTTGTATAAATCGTTCCTTTTATGAGTGGAGGTGTTTGAGATATTAAAGTTGAACTTTTTGCTGGACTTTCTTAATAATTACATTTTATATACATTTTATATTTAGTTGCTGACCTTGTCCAAAATGAAGTTTATTGTGTACCTGACCAAAGACATTCATTTTTAAAGAACATTATATATATATATATATAATATTTTTCTATGAGCGTGGATTAAATATTCAGATCATTGTTAATGTAAACATGCTTACCTGAATTTGAATTTAAAGAATAGTCTTGATTCTCACCAAAGTAACTTCTAGAATGGAAGTTCCTTTAAGTGAGACAGTATTTTCATAAAATAGTAATTTCGACCTAGCTAAGTAGAGTAGTATATAATCTTGATTATCCAAATATTGCTCGTTCTTGCCTTAACATCTTGATGCAGAATCATAATCGTATTGTTGTGTTCAGTTTTTCTTTTTATTTGGGTGGATTCATTTATTCAAATTATAATTCATTGGAAATACATAGGTGTTCATCAATAATATTCTTGGCTGGTAGATTGATTTGGAATTGTAGTGAATTCAGACAAGAACATGTTTTGGATTACATTATTGTGATACATCAAGTTAATCTTAGAACATCGCCACAATCAAGGTAACTGGCACATTAGCACGTTCGAGACTACATGCACATCAAATACATTCAATATTGAAACTTATTTGAAATACCATTGGAATTCAATTGGACCTTTATACATCTGGACTCTTGATGAACGTTTTGGACTATTTGGAGTTTAATTCACCATCCTGTAAGTTCTTTTTAATTTTCAGTTTGTATTCTACGGAATTAAATTATTTGCTGACTTTCACAAAACTTGTTTGTTTTCGATCTTTCCTAGAATCGTAACAAGAGGCAATACAATCAATTTATTTAATAGTTCTTATTACAGACATGTAACTACTACAAATAAACAAGTATTTTAAAACTTTATTGATTTCGTGTAAATGTTATTACAAATAAACACGCAAACAAACATACATATACACACAAAAACATACACTCTTCGAGTTATATATTACACATATTGTTTGTGCTTTATATAAGAAATAAATCCACATCTGTAAGTTTTTTTAGACCCAGGATAGTTGTTTTTTATACAGGTAATATAAGAACACACACTAAAAATGCATACAAAATAGTATCATCCTTATAAACACTCCGTTTAAAAGTCTTACAAAGGAGTCATGACCTTATCCCCATTGGTGTTTTGGTATATCCTGTCAGAAATTATTATTCAACATGACAAACACATTTGAAGAAGTACTAGAAAGATTAGTTAAGCACAGGCAAGTAATTGTTTGTAATATTTTTCACTGTGGTTGGCATGGATTTTGCTAATCAAACTAGAAAATCTGACTAGATCAACTAAGTTGCATTGCCATTTTAAACTTCCGTGTTAGGTCAACTCGTAATGATAACGACGTTAATAGTGTTACCTCTTTTTAAAATGATGCACCAGTCACTGAAACCTATATATTTGTCCTGATCTGAATAAATTCCTTTCGTCTATTCTTTCTGGCGGCTGCCTCGCAGACGTACATACCCTCTATGTCTTTCTTGACATTTTGGAATGTAATAGCAGTGGCAGAATCGTACTTGCCAGAGGAGTAAATAGTGCCATTCATAAGAGTGCGAGACCCATCAAAGTTGATTCTGCTGATTTTGGTCGTAGGGGATGGACTTCCAAAGGCATAACACCATAGAGCTCCAACTGGGGGTTTGACAATCAGGGTGCTTCCTGAAGGTCCATAGATGGATAGAATGGCCACGCTGTTCTCGGGGAACGGTGATTTGCTGGCTTCTCTGCTTTCGGGATATATATTGAATGTTTTCCCTATGTACATCTGGGAGATAATACCTTCCTGCTGAAGAACCATTATTCTGAAGGAAAGCATTCCACCAAGAGCCACGAGAGACGAATCCACAGTGGCTGTCCATTCCTTGCCGCCAGGGACATCTATCATAGTTCCATTTAGACGAGGGTCGTTTCCCTGAAGATCCAGTAATAGTGGCGGATTCATACTGTTATCAATTGATATATAGTTCAAGAGTCCAGTCACTGTCGGATCAGTGGATTTCACTGTGACTTTCTGAGTCAGGTCTTGACTTCTATTAGCTATGATATCACTAGGCGATGCGTGTGTAATTTCCACTTCAGGGACGTTCTGACTACCTCCTCCAATGATGGCAGACATCCGGAAAACAAGTGTAACTTCTGAAACCTCCGACAACACCTTCAAGTACAGAAGTTCCACGTCATGCAGAGCCGTCTTATTAATTTTCAGGGCCGTCTTTCCTGGGTTAATATTCTCTACTACATGAACTGTGCCAAGGTGATCCCCGTCTACAATAGAATAAGATTAAGAACAATCATGGAAGGGAATCAATGGAAACTTGGAGAGTACTGAACCACTGTAAATTTAAAATAGTACGAAACCCCATGCGTATAAATATTTCACCGACAAATTTCAATACTAGTACACTGAGTAAGCAATAGCCATATCCTACAATGATGCTGCATAGGAGCTTATATCTACAAAAATTGAGTTGGTAAAGTTGTACAAGTGTGGCGTTGAAAAATAGCAAATCAAATGGAGAAACGAAACAAGTTATCCCAATGTTGCAAATTTCTCATTTAGGATGCAGTTTAACAGGGACAGATAGAAAACAAACGTTTTATGTGCAGAAAGAATCTGAAGATAATCCATTTAAGTGTTTGTAGGGCAGAATCACTAAATACATATATTTCCCCTAGCAAGTATAAAAACAAAAATAAAAATAAAATACGAATTAAATGTAGAGAACACCAAAAAGAGCGTGCATGGAGGGGAAGGGGGCGGTATGTAACAAATATTTAATCTACCCCTGGTTTTATTTAAGAACAGAACCTACTCTTTGGGGGAGGGGGCACAATTGACACATTTCTACAGGAATAGATGCTCATAAATGGCTGTACTGGATAGGTTCACAGCATGACTTACATCAGCTATGAAGATTTTTGAAACTGCGCATGTCTCATTTGTCATTATACCAGAATCATACTCGGTTAAAGGTTCTAGTTTAGCAGCTATGAACTCTGGGGAATTGTTTTGCTATACAGAAAAAGACCCCCTGAAATATTGGGTCTACAGCTTCAACTCCCTCCCGGGGCGCTGCTTTTGATTCAAAACTGTTGAAATCTTCCATAACAATTACAGATATACCAAGGTATGCTTTCAAGCTTTCTAATGTTTCATATTTTAGCGGACATCTATCATTATCTGTTTTCATGGTATGCCAACTTGATCACACAAATATCACGACATAAAAGAAACATCTACACTTTTTATATTGTATGTTGATGGAAGCCTTTTCTGTCTGAACTCAGTTAGGTCAGTATTGTTAGATCCCTTTGAGTGCATGATAGTTATGATAGTTATTTGCAATTAATGTCAAATACGCTATCCTAAAAACATTCATCTTGTATTATCATTTATTTTTTTATCAAAATTTTTGTGTACATAGAGTATTTCATTGCCTCTTGGCTTCTCTCTCTCTCTCTCTCTCTCTCTCTCTCTCTCTCTCTCTCTCTCAATATAAACGTTTTATGTTTAGACTTCAAGTTTTTTTGTGTGTTATGTAAATTCTATTTCTGTAGCTGACCCTGTCCAAAATCAGTGACAGTTATGTAAACAACATTGTTTACATTTTTCTGACTGAAGGATAAATATTAGGAATATTTTGGTCTGAGTCAAGGACATTGAGTATATATATATATATATAAATATATATATATAGTATGTACGCTGTTTCAATGATTTACCACAAGATATAAAAATGTTTCATTAAAAGGGAACTAGGGTTGCCGAGTTTCCTTTGAATGAAACAAATTATACAACGAGTGGTATATCATTGATATATCACATCCAAATACATACATTTGCCTTTTGAACTGAGTTTTGTATTGACCTAGTGAATGAACTCCTCAAATCCCCGAGTGTGTCCGCTACAAAATATACTTCTGTGCATTTTTTGGCTATTTACAATCACCTTTGCATATTGATAAGTTGCTCTTGTTAGTTTCTATTTTTCTTCAATTGATCAAATCAATATAATACACACTTACGATTTAAACATGAAAGATGGTTTTAATGATAAAAGTAGAGCACTATAAACACATGGTTAGTTACGCCATTCACATGAACGCTGTCATTCACGTACCGGCGCATGGAAATTAATGTGGAATAGAAACTAAGCGAAATGACGAACCAACGAGAGGTAATTAAAATATTTTAATATATTTACAGTTGGTCTAAGCCACTATTCTGCTTTAGTAACAGTACCACCGACCGTAACCTCTCTCTCTCGTCGATTCGAGTTTAAAACTCTCTCTCTCTCTCTCTCTCTCTCTCTCTCTCTCTCTCTCTCTCTCTCTCTCTCTCACCCTTTGGTCGGTTTGACTTAACATTTACCATCCTTCATAAGGCCAGAGACATCGTAGGATGACACAAATGAAGATCCTCTAAGCTCATCATTTCGTAGATTTTAGCCCGTATCTTGCTATGATGGTCCAGAGGGGGGGGGGGGGGTCCTTTGGAGGGGGTCTTTGGACATTTTCATATTTAATTAATAATAATCGATTTTAGAACATCATAGTATGTTTAAGAAACAACAACAATAAATACATCACAGTATGTGTACCACGTAACCGAGAAATCTACCGTATATTGTCCACATGGTTTGCAGCTTTGTATCATTGATTATATAAACACTGTAGATAAGTCCCAAGGAAACTGGACACATACCATTAAGGCGAACCATATTCTTATAGGTTACTTGATGTAATTTCAATTTCAAGGTTTAATCCAGCCCAAATTCCTTTTCTCTCTCATTCCACATTTCTGCGTAGTTTGTCCGTTATGCATGACAGGGGACGGGGTAACAGAGTAGAAAGGATTGTGATGAAAATGTGTACCATATTAAATTCATTTGGAAAACGGGGATTATTAATACTTTTTATCGGTATTTTCATACGTCACTAATGATTAATATGTGGAAATTTATCATTGATCTAGAATCAAATGCAGACGGTTTCGAGAATATATATATATATATATATATATATATATATCTGTGTGTGTGTCCTCTTTATTTATATTGTTTACTTTTTATATCTGAGTTTATTTTTACACGCTTATTTAACTCATAATTCACTGCAGTGTTAATTAGTCTATATCCATTGAACAGCTTATTTTCGTCATCTTTGCAATTTTCACGTTTACTATTCCACCAATCATGTTGATATTATCATTTTATAGAAGAGATTGTGCCGAACTTCAGAATATTCGCAGACTTGTAAAACAAACTGAATATCATACACTTACCGGACTCATTGATATTTTGGTTCAGGGGTTGGCAACCTACGGCACGGTTGATACAAGGTGGCACGTCAAGAGGTTTTGTGTGGCACGCGAAGGGTGGCCAAAAATCTCGATTTTAACAGTGTTACTCTCATACTGGTTTCACTCGCTCGTTCATTTTGTAGTTAATCCGGAGAAAAGTGGCACGCTTTGTAAAATAGGTTGCCGGCCCTGTTTTGGTTAATCAATGCACACGTTTCGGAATAGACCAGGAGGAACCTCTAAAATTTGACAAAAGCAGTTCCTTGTAGTCATCATTTAAAGCATATATTAACTGTTCAGAAAAAGAGCATTCTATATTATTACTGTCTGTATTATCCTCTGGAATATTACAAGGAATGTACATTTTAATGTCAAATGTGTGCTTTCCTCTATTTCTTCAACATGGAAGTATGTAGTTAACTGGTAAATTCAGACGAGGAAACCATGTAGTTTATTATACCCTAACCATCGTGAAATATGTATGTAAAATTGCCATCAAAAACATCATGCAACCTGTAAATTAAAAAAGTGTATTCCAAACGTACTTAGCATTTGTACAAATGAAGTACCGAAATTATTATACCTCTCACAGTCCTAACCTTTTCTTGGTGGTAAAAACGAACCAGTTTCATACATCACTGAAAACAAATTATAAGTTACCATCGGTGACAAAGTCGAAGAAATCCCTAATTCTTGCATTAAAATCACCTGCCAAACGCAGTAGAGCATATGGGATAAGTGCTTACCGTCGCTAAGTATCATTTGAACAACTTAAACACCATCGTTTGTTTTTTTCACTTTGGTCAAATACAAGAGATCTTTCTGTATAAACAGCATCGATTATATTTTAACAGTGCCAAACACATCGCATTCAAAATGTATGTCACACAATTGTTGAATTCAGGAAAAATGCGTCTCACCCCACTAGATTTCATTAACTTATCTTTAACAAACACAGTTACTGGGTCGCTGTTTAACCTCTAAAATAATGCTTTTATCTTATACCATCAAAATGTTTATATTCGTCGAAAATCTTATCAAATTCGTCCCTACCACTCCCCCATGTTTCAAATAAGTATGAAATATAATGCCGATCCTTCCCTTTTTCTTTCTTTGTAATTATAATATATATGTCCTATCCATATAAATCTGTTTTGAGACTGTAGCAATAGTAACATATTCAATCATAATAATGAAATGAAGTGTTGTTTTTTTGTATTTTTTTATGAAAATATTTCTCCACTTAGCATTGAGCAGGTCGTAGCATAAATTTAGTCGTTAATTTTACATATACTATTGCAGACGCCAATTGAATATTTCCCATTCATTATTTTCTTCAAAATATACTTCAGTGTTCTTTAAAAAATTCATACAAAAATCTTGAATTTACCGCCATAAAGTCTATACTCAATTACATATATTTTAAACTATATCTATCTCTAAGCCTTTCGGTTTTGAAAGTCTTTAAATTATCTGTGATCAATCTCCAAGTTTTCGTTTTTATGAAACGTATTAAAGGTACTTGTAATGACTTTTCGCGTTTCTTGACATTGGTGCATCGAATATCGAGTATTCATTTAATTTATTTCATTGGATTAAATCAATATATATTTTACAGTTTTACTATAACACTCTGTGATCAATCTCCAAGTTTTCGTTTTTATGAAACGTATTAAAGGTACTTGTAATGACTTTTCGCGTTTCTTGACATTGGTGCATCGAATATCGAGTATTCATTTAATTTATTTCATTGGATTAAATCAATATATATTTTACAGTTTTACTATAACACTGGTTTGAAGAATATCACTTCTAGCCTGCTTCAGAGTTAATGCGACTACTCGGATATTAGGTATATCAAAAATGAATGACCAAAACAAAAACATTTTAATTTATAATTTTTTCATTTAATCTGTTTATGGCTGTATTGTTAACTTATACGTTGAATCACTTGTATAGTGTTATCACAGAAGCAATAACGTTCAAGGCCGATCCACTCCGAAGTAGACCAGAGTGTTGTCATCCAAGCAACGGTTAAAATAAACAATACATGACGCGATAGAAAAAATACGAATAAAGTTGCCATGAAAACATGTAAGGTACATAAATTGTACATGGGGGTAATGTTTAGATTTTCTACTTTACGGTAGTGTAAGTTATGAGTGACATTTATTATAAGGCAATTAGCACGGGGTCATCGAAAGGTCAGGTTTCGTACTGCGAGAGTTAGTTGTCATCGATGAAATGGTTAACAGAGAAGGGTGTCAGCGTGAGTTTCCCCTTTATACTGATATTACTGAGTGTCCGTGGTTTCCACAGTGACTTAGGGGAAACGAGTTCAATCCAAGATTTCAGCACGTGCATGGATGTGGTAGTCGATTCAATATAAATAGTTTCCTGTGATATCTTCAGATTTTATGAAAGTATTGTAAAACTGGCATAAGATCAAAATTATAAATAAAAACTAGTCAATGAAGTATACCTTGAATTGGGATCATTTGACCCCGAATGTTGTATGCCCACAGGACGTGATGTTTTTCAATAGTCTTGTACTTAACAATGATGTAGATGTGGTCACTTGATGCCACCACAGCATCGGCCGACTCTACTACTATCCATGACACCGGTTCTGCTATTGTTTGTCTCAGTTCAGGTTTCGGAGCAACAGGACCATTAAAATTCGGATCTACTTGTTCTTGGCTGAAAGCTGAGCAGACAAGACGAAATTCTTCAAGAACCTATCAAAATGTGAAAGAAAAACAAATATTATAACAAAATCTGGCTGGTTCATACTGGTTTCACGCACGCACTTTAAGGAAACATGCAAAATTCCATGTGCCCAAGAACAAATAATTTTGTTGTACCAAACTTCCTTTGTGCTGAAAACTCAGGCATGCTGGTGTACTTAATCTGATAAAAGATGTTCTGCCTTCAAACCTGTGAATTAATTACTAAATATTATATTACTGAATCATTACTAATGAGAAAGAATCTAGTCAACCGAAAGCCTTCTTTCAACCAGCTGAACAGCAAATTGCTCTACAAGTGGTGTTTTCGCTGCTATATAAACGTCACTGCCACAAGTTTTATTTCTGCAACTTTCTTGCATTTTTTATGATTGGGAAATAGTTGTACATAGACTAATAATCAAACACTTGAGTACAGAAATAATTTGGTACATGAAAAGGAGTGGTAGTCTTACCACGCTGAAACATTATACAGTTTTGTGGCAGCCGTAGTATTCGAGCGTCTGTGATTATGTAAAACAAAAATAAAATATCACGGTGTATATGTGGGGGGGGGGACAACCAATGTCTCCCCGTGGCGCTTAAATGACTGAGTTAAGAATGGCTCAATGTCGTCTAAATGCCTCGCACAGACGTAGATGATAATTTATGTATTTTATATGAGGCCCTATTTTTCTACTTTTCTCTGCTTTGATTTCGGGTTACTTTGGTGAATTCAGATATGCCGTTTCCTTTACATAAAAGAGCTGTAGAATCGACAAGTCATTTTTCTTATGCATTTGTAAGTATTTTGATTATTCAATTGTTTTTATATACTGTCGGATGAATCAATGTCATTTTATGTTTGCTCAGTAAAGGATGAGTATATTGACGTTGTTAGATTTGGGCTACTGGATGTTGAAATCGTTCGGTAAAGCGGGTCCGCATCTTGAAGTTAATTGGCGTTGATTACTTTGCAGCCCCAGACACAAAATCTGGTTCGGAAGCTGTAAGGCAGATGGTGTGTTCGTGATCTGGCATGGATGCGTTGGAGCCTGTAAAGCGTTTATTCGTGGTAGTTTTCTATATTTCTGGTGAGAAATAACCAATGACTGAATTATATTTATACATATTTATACAGGTGATACGACAGTCCATGACTGAATCCTCTTAAGCCTGTCGGTAGGTCATGAACGATTTCGTGCAAGCGTTAAAACTGTTACTGCATTACTAAAAATTCTGTGCAGAAAAATTGTTGTATATA
>JAECUM010026522.1:0-29967 GCA_016617855.1 Megalonaias nervosa
TGTTGATGAAATCAATAGGTCCTTTTTTTTTTTTTTTCTTTTACCTCGTTTACATAAGTATATGATATCTCTGCCAAATGTATGTAAATGCACATTCTGGATTCTCACAATCAAAATCTCACACTTATATTTTAAGCTCTGACTGTTTCTCGTGTAATCATGCCTGTCCAGTCGTGTAAAATAAAGTACAAGTGAGTGACGTAATTACGTCGATTGCGCCCCAATTGGTAAAAAGTAAATAATTCGGATCAAAATCGCTTAAATCAAAAGTTTGCTTTGATTATTATTATTATTATTATTATTATTATTATTATTATTATTATTATTATTATTATTATTAAAACAATTACAAATCATAATATTGGGGTGTACACCTATATATTAACCCAAAAGATGTAAATAATTGTGTATTTCGGTGTGTATTTCGATGTATTTCGTTTCTTGAGCGTATTTCGGTGTTCCTGGTAAGCGAAAGAAAATTATTTTCCATTGGGATAAACGTTATTTTAGCAGTTCTAATTAATTTATTGTTTTCCTTTGCTAACAAGAAAATTTTAGATCCTGTGCATGATATGTTTTACTTATGTTAATAATTTTAGAAAGAGCCAACTGAGTAATGCGTTTAATACCGCATTCCGTGCCGAGTCACGACAGCATTCCGCAACATTATCTTTTTATGACTCATAATGAATTTAAGCTAGATCATATACAAGGGAAATAACTGTGACAAACTGAAACTGACAACCTGCAGAAATTCCAAGAATTTAGTCCTAACGCTAAAATGTGAATCAAAATAACATAATTCCAACGGAAGTACCACATGGTGTTATTTTGGTGAAGAAAAGTATGCGCAGGTTTGTATAAATTCAAAGGCACACTGATTTCCACGTGAGACTCCTCATCAAATGTGATAAAATCAGCAGCTATGGAAAGCAACAAGTGGCGTCTAACATTCGCGTATTATAACATTCCTAAAATGTATAAAGTCGACGCAGGTGGGAAAGGGTTAATCCTACAAGATAAGACGTATCACAGGATATATTTGTTTTGGTGCTACCAAATTGTAAATAACGCGTGATACGTCTTACACTGTAGAACTGGGGTTAGCCATCATAACTGTCACTGTTCGACATTATCGATAGTGGTGACAGTAACTTTATTCCTGCTATATTGTCGGGCCGAGTCTGTATACTCGAATGTCGGGTATATAGCCAGTTTAAGGTACCTGACTGTCGAGTATATAGCCAGTTTAAGGTACTCGACTGTCAGGTATATAGCCAGCTTAAGGTACTCGACTGTCAGGTATATAGCCAGTTTAAGGTACTCGACTGTCGGGTATATAGCCAGTTTAAGGTACTCGACTGTCGGGTATATAACCCGTTTAATGTACTCAACTGTTGGGTATATAGCCAGTTTAAGGTACCAGACTGTCGAGTAAATAATGCTCCAGAAATGACTATATGCATAAGTTATATACAACAGACTTGCTACCTTGAATTTCTAGGGATGCTGTAAGAAAATATTTTTGACGAATGCATTTATCAACCTTAATATAGCTTATTACAAACAGTAACTGGGTAAAATTAATGAAAATACTATTTGTTAAAATCTCTCTTATAGTTCATTCAGCACATAGTGCGAATCACATCCGAATATGTTTCTCGTTGAATTTTCATGTCATCGTCTCTAAATGTTGCTAATATTACCGAATTCGTGACATGCACACATGATTTAAACATAATTCATATTGACATAAAGCACAACACCATTCATTCTACACATGCTGAAGAAGACTCAGGTATGTACTTAATGATATATCAGCTTGAACGGTGTTATTTTGTGTGTGAAATTAATTAGTTACTTTTAGCCTCAGTTAACTATATTAACCTGAAAATTCACTAAGCTACAGGGTTGATATCATTTGTGATGTTATGTGGAACAAACTGTAGGTGTTGCATGATTATTGCACATTGATAGATATCACACAGCATGCATTTTGTTTTGTTATTTTGGGAATTAATTGATTATGGGTTAAGTAATATATTAACTAATCTTTCCTTAAACCATTCGGTTCAGCAGTAAACATAAGTACCAGTATGCTTAGTTACATCTTGGAGTGTGTTATTTTTATTTGGTCAGTAATTTTGTTTATTAGTAATCCCAGTCCCATGAAAATGAATATTGCCTATGCTTGGTTATAAGTCAAGCTCAAATGCAAAGACTCAGATCTGAAATTGCATAATGCACCCACAGATCCAAATCTATGCAGTTTATTAGGAGTAATCAGTAGAACAAGCAATATGGACCCTGACCCGCTAGCACAGTATGCAGTTTCAGATCAAGGTCTATGCTGCTTTCAGTTGAACTCAACTTATAAGTGAGCATATACAGTAACTTGAGCATTGGCTTAACTGCAATACAGGGTACACTTCCATGATACATTTCCATTTTGATCTGCATAATGGAATAGAAGCAGGGTACACTTGCACAAAAATTTCCATTTTGATCCATATAATGGTTTAGAAGTAGGGTCTAATCAATTTTTAAATCACATACTAGTCCAATGGATTGCCAAGGAAGGAACTTTGTACAGCTGTAGCCAATGGACTATCAAGGAAAGAATTTGGTATGGCTGTAGCCAGTGGACTACCAAGGAAAGAACTTTGTACAGCTCTGCCAGTGGACTATCAAGAAAGGAATTTGGTACGGCTGTAGCCAGTGGACTACCAAGGAAAGAAATTGGTACAGCTGTTGTCCAGCTTATACTCAGTATCCAGGGGTCAAGTTAGACTTGAATTTTAGGGAGAAGTGACTTCTCCTTTTCGACAAAACAGGGAGAAGTGAGAGCTCAACAGGGAGAAGTGGACATGAAGCAAGAAACGCAATATATATATATATATATATATATATATATATATATATATATATATATATATATGTGTGTGTGTGTGTGTGTGTGTGTGTGTGTGTGCGTGTGTTCTTTTGTTTAAATTATGCTCTCTATTTCCCAGTATTCATATTTGCATTTAGCATTGGATTTAAGCAATACTTTATTTTCCAGTAGAAAATTTAATGAGTTAGTTTGGCAATATGACTTGAAAAGAGAATAATAGAAACAACATTGTAACAAATTGTAACTGAGTAACCAGATTACATTATTGTAAATTCAAGTTAGTAAAAATGCTTAATCAACAAACCCTTAATCAATTTTTAAAAAATACTTTAATAAAGTTTACAATAATGGCACTTTGAAAGATTTCTAAATTCGTTTGAAACAACCCCTGTACCATGTACATGAGGGCAAATGCACACGTGTGTTCAGATCATACTGTTTGACCTAATTTCTTTGATGCGAATTAAACATTACCGTAACTATTCATACATCACACTAAAATGAATAAAATTACAGACATTGCTCCTTTATGGTCGGTATATGAACTACACCCTTGTTTCCAACCGAATCAACACAGACATGTGAGTGCATCTATTTTTAGAAGGAGCGATTTTCGTAATGTTACCGCTCACTTTATATAGCTTCATTTCAACAGTCCATTGATATGATTGCAAATTTTTGGTATTTTTATTTGTCTATATACTTGTAGTAATTTTAAGCATTGGCTTGATAGAAAAAGCTGCGCTTCTTTTTTCCGTATATTCACAAATGCGAGTCAAGTCAGAAAACAGCTTTGACCATACGGCACTTCTCACAAATTCCACAACGTAGCATTGTCCCATACGTTTCTGACCTACATAATTTTAAAGTTAAATCTCAAATAACATAATACTTAAGCTTTGCTTTCTATGAATTGTATTTTATTTTTCTAAATATATTTGCACGATGATTTACGAAAACAGACAATCGAATAACTTTAAACTGGTACTTCAACACACAGCGATGTATTTCCCTGTTACTGGTTCACTTACAGTTTCAAACTAATTTTATGACAAAATAGTGTACAAGAGGCAGTTAAAATATTCAGATCACCGATTCTGTTCTTAAAACACAAAATTGTTATTTACATACTATTGTTGAAGTTTCAAAACACAAGTTTGTATGTTTTTATCATTAAGGATAACATGCAGAAATTGGGCAGTGATAGTTGCTAACCGACTCCAGAAAGGGTTGATGGTCAATCAGCTATCAAAACACATGCCTGTGAATGTGCAAGAGTTTGTTTGCCAACGTAATTGACAACAAAACTAGGCCTAGCTAATGATGGCTTGATGCATACATTTCGCTACAACACAACACTGGAACTAACCTGGCTAAGGTGAGGGGGCATCTCAAAAAGATATGGTTGGTCAATGTATCTCGAAAAAAAAATCACAGGGCAAAGTCGTTTTTGCTTTCCTAACAGAAGAAGGCGAAGTTTACATATTTTAGGCGACTTTGTTGCTCACTTTGCCTGGTAGCGTGACCCCTGGTATCAGCTTTATTTTAACACAAAACTGCTAGCTTTAAGGCTTCCTCCTCCTTGTTATAACTCGTTAATAATTGTTTTTGTGTTTGAAATAGTTGCTGTAATTGAGAACAAACTATGATACAGTAGGCAAGTGACCCATTGCATCATTCTATTAGACATATAATTCTGGGCTTGATATTTCAGAGACTGTATATCTTTCTTGCAGAGATGCACAAGCTGTTTGATGAAGTTTTAGCAAAGAGAGATTTATCCAAAGCTGGAGAGCTTTTTTCTCTGGAAGATGCTGATATTCAGGAGGATTTGTCGGAGGTGCTGAACAGAATCTGTGACATCGCAGGACGTGACGAATATATCACAAGTGACAATGACCAGAGTGTTGTCGAAATATGTATCACTAGAGTCACCTCTGCAATCAGGTAGGTTAGGCATATGGTTTTAGATGTAGGATTTAATAACAGAAGTTCATGATCATGCTTATATATAAAAAGTTGTACAAACCCCAAAAATGAGGTTCTAAACTTTGAAAACAGTGATTTCAAATACTGTTGGTCCTAAAAGTATTGGATCTCATCAGTGACATTTACATGTAAGAGTTTGTACTTTGACAGGGGTCAAGCTAGACTTGAATTTTAGGGAGAAGTGACTTCTCTGTTTGGACAAAACAGGGAGAAGTGAGAGCTCAACAGGGAGAAGGGGATGTGAAGCAAAAAATGCTATATATAGATATAGATATGTGTGTGTAATGTGTGTTCTCTTATTTGAATTATGCTTCTGTTTCCCCATATTCATATTTGCATTAAACTTTGGATTTAAGCAATACTTTGTTTTCAAATTGGCCATATGAATCTAAAAGAGAATAATTGAAACTACATTGTAACAAATTTTAACTGAGTAACCAGATTGCATTATTGTCATTGCATGTTAGTAAAAATGCTTAATCAACGACCCTTAATCATTTTTTTATTTTATTTTGTATTTATTTACTTTTTATATACTTTGTAAAAGTTCACAATAATGGCACTTTCAAAGATTTTTAAACGTGTTTGAAACAACCCCTATACCATGTACATGAGGGCAAATGCACACATCTTCAGATCACACTGTTCATCCTCATTTCTTTGTTGCAGATAAAACATTATCATAACTATTCATACATAACACACTAACATGCATAAAATTACAGACATGGCTGCTTTATAGTCAGTATATGAACTAAACCCTTCTTTCCAACTGGATCAACACAGATGTGAGTGCATTTCTTTTTAGAAGGAGGGGTTTTTGTACTGTAATCACTCACTTTATAATTGCATCATTACAACAGTCCATTGATAGGGTTGTAAATTTATGGTTTATTTATTTGTCTACATATTTGTATTAATTTTAGGCATTGATTAAATATTATCTGCTTAGCATTTTTTTTCTCTCCATATTTTCACAAATACAAGTCAAGTCAGAAAACAACTTTGGCCTTAAAATGCTTCTCGCGAATTCCACAACATAGCATTGTCCCATATGTTTCTGACCTACATAATTGCATTTTAAAGTTAAATCTTAAATAACATAATACCTAGGGTTTGCTTTCTATGAATTATGTATTTTTCTGAATATATTTGCCCGATGATTTACGAAAATAGACAGTCTAATAAACTGGTGCTTCCCAGACATAGCAATGTCTGCCATTATTTCCCTGTTGCTGGTGCACTTAAGTTTCAAACTAATTTTATGACAAAATAGTGTACAAAAGGCAGTTAAAATATCCAGATCACTGATTCTATTCTTAAAACACAAATTGCTATTTACATGCTATTGTTAAAGTTGCATAACAGAACTTTGCATGTTTTTATCGTCAAAGGATAACATGCGTAAACTGGGTGGTGATAGGAGCCTAGTTACTAACTTACTCTGGAAAGGGTTAATGGTCAATCAGCTATCAAAACACATGCCTGTGAATGTGAAGAGTTTGTTTGTCAGCGTAATTTATATCAAAACTAGGCCTAGCTAATGATGGCTTGATGAATACATTTCACTACAACACTTGAACTAACCTGGCTAAGGCAAGGGAGCATCTCAAAAGGTATGGTTGGTCAGTGTACCTCTAAAAAAATAACAGGGTGGAGTCGTTTTTGCTTTCCTAACAGAAGAAGGTGAAGTTAACATTTTTTAGCCGACTTAGTCGCACACTTCATCTGGTAGTGTGATCCCTGCTTTGATAAATGTAAATCTTGGAACACCATAAAAATTGGAACACATAATCATAGTAACTTTTAGCTCACCAGTCCATCAGCATTTGATTGTTACCATTTTGGAGTCCATATTTTTTATCTGATTTCAATCAAACTTGCAATATCAGTTTATATCATCAAAATCTCAGATGAGCTTGATAATGAATGAGATCCATACATGCTAATGAGTTGTTGATTCCCATGACTGTCTGAGCTTGTTACCACTTTGGAAGCTACATTTCTGATCAGATTTTGATGAAACTTGGGATAGATTAAGATCTCTGACCTGTTGGATAATGAGTGAGATCCAAACATACTGATTAGGGTGATCTTGCATCAGATTTTTTGAGTTTATGATGCCTCTGGAAGACATATTTTATTTTGTTTAAACTTGAAATTTGAGGTTATATTATCAAGACATTAGATGGGCTCAATAATGAGCGAGATCCACATATATTTATGAGGTGATCTTGCATCTGATTGGCTGACATTGTTACCACCTTTTAGAATAGATTTCTGACCCAGTTTTGATCAAACTTGGAATATATTCCTATATCAGCAAGATCTCTGAAGAGTTTAGTAATGAACAAGATGTAAACATGTTAATGGGGTGATTTTGCATCTAATTCACTGAGTTTGTTACCACTCTATTGGCCATATTTCTGATCTGATTTAGTTACGGACTTGTAATATATGCTTATATTATCAAGATCTTGTACATGTTTGATAATGAGCGAGGTGCATGCATATTAAGGAGTTGATCTTGCGTTTGATAGACTGATCTTGTTACTACACTGGTGGCTGAGATTTAAGCTTCAGTTTTGATACAGTTTTGAATATACGCTTGTATGAAAACAGTCTTGGATGAATTTATTAATCAGTGAAATCTACACGTATTAATGGGTTGATCTTGCATTTGATTGGCTGAGCATGTTATCACTCCAGTGACCATGTTTCTGATCCAATATTGATTAGACTTTAAATATGGGCTTATGTCATCAAGTTCTTTTGATGGTTTTGATGAAGAGTGAGATCCAGGTATATGTTGATATGAATTCTGGACCCTATTGGCTGTTCTTGTTATTCCCCTGGAAACTATGTAGCTGATCCAATTTGAATCAAATTTTGGAATATATGCTTATATCATCAACATCTTTGACTGTGTGATTAATGAGAAAGATTCATTGATATTTGTAAGGTGATCTTGCATGTGATTGGCTAATCTTATTACCACTCAGTTTTGGATGAAAATTAGAATGTGGACTTTTAATTATCAAGGACTTGGACCATTTCAAAAGTAAGCAGGATTCATGCATATTAATTCATTTACCCATGGAGATTCTTTTCATTTTCACCTGAAATGGCGATAGGAAATGCATTTTTGGGGTTACTTTGTCTTGCCGGATTCCTAGGTGTATAAAAGATGTTATTTCCAATTGGCTGTTTTGCTCCAGTTCTCAAACTTATCCCGCTTTTTACAAAGGTTCACCTGACAATGTGCTGTCAGGACTGGTGTGCTTTAGATCTCGGGTAAAAAATCCAACATCTGGACACAAACTCTGGTTCAGAAGCCAGTAATTTTTTGCCTAAAAAAAATCTGGTCTCAAAAATTAGGTTTTTCCCACTGTATTTTGTATAATGTGAGTTGAAAGTATCATTGTGGAACTACATCTGTCAGCTTTTCTTTAATATCACCCACTTTGGTGTATTTTAAATAACATTGATGTTACAAAGCTCTGATGTAATATACAAAATCATGATGAGTAAACATGTTGCTATGCAGGGTTAATGTGTTAAGAGGTGATTGCTATCTTGGCCACTTTTTACTCCAAATCTCAAACTTATCCACTGTTTATAAAGGTTCACCTATCCTATGCAGTAAGCACTGGTCTGATTAATGTCTCAGGTCAAAAGAGTCTAACATGTGGACACAAATTCTGGTTCAGAGATGATCTTGCATCAGATTTGGCAGACCTTGTTGCAACTCCTGAAGCCATAATTTTTATTTTTTTGGTGTGTGTGTGTGTGCGTGTGTTTTGGATTTTTAGCATAGGGTCAACAATTTTTCAGTCATATCACTACAATGTCTGCAGTGTGGCAGTTTATAGTGATGTCTAGCACTGAGCATCATGCTGCAGACATGTAGCATCATATCCCACCCAGTCACATTATCCTGACACCAGGCCAATCAGTCCTAACCCTAACCTCTTACTGCTGAGCGCCTAGCAAGGCAGCTGCTGGTACTATTTTTATAAGTCTTTGGTATGACTTTGCCAGGGTTCGAAGCTGCGACTGCCACATCCGAGGTGGGTTAAGTCATCGTCAAGATCTGAATGACTTGGATTATGAAGATTAGACTGATCTTTGGAAAGAATTTTGATTGGATCTTTTTTATAGATCAGGTTATGGTAAAATAAGTAAAAATTAACATCGTATAAAGTGGAGAGATGTTTATAGAGGAAGCCTTTGATTACTCATATGTTAATTCTTTGCCCCACTGGTTATAGACCAGAAGAGTTTATGGAATGATTTCTTGTCCAAAATTAAAATGGTGCCATTTGGACATCCAGCATGTTGAAAATTTTGTTATCCTACTCCTCCTAAATGGAAAGTCATATTGCCATGGGGTTTTCTCTGAAAGACTTCTAATGATGTCATTTTGGTCCTGAACAAAAATGGTGATTAGATGTCCAATATGACCACCATAGTAGCCGTCTTGGGTATCTTGTTACTGCTACTCCTCCTGTATGGATGGTCATATCAGCATGAGGCTATTACTAAAAGACTTATGTCTAGTTGGTCCTAAATGAAAATGGTGCTGGTTTGATGTCCAGTATGGTTGCCATAGCAACCATCATGGAAATCTCGTCACTTCTGAATGGATTTTCATACAAACATGAGATTTTTCACTGAAAGGCTTTTTGTGACGTTAGGTTGGTCCTAAATGAACATGGTGTCAATCTGATGTCCAATATGGCCGCTACAGTAGCGATCTTGAAAATCATTTTATCATTACTCCTAATGAATGGATGGTCATATCAACATCTGGTGTTCACTATGTCACCATAGCAGACATCGTGGAATTCTTGTTATTACTGCTCCATCTGTATGGATGGTCATATCAACTTGGAATTTTCACAGAAAGACTTCTTATGATGTGTAGTTGGTCCTAAATGAACCACAAATCATGACCAATCTTTGTGGGAAGCTTGCATTTGAGACAAGAAAGGAACCTCTCTATTTTGGGATTAATAGGTCAGTGGAAAAAGTCACTGAGACTGAAAAAAAAAAAATAACGGTTTCTGCAAAAAATACTCGAGTTTTTCAGGGTTAGAATTAACCATGGATTAACACAGACATGGTCACCTTCCTCCAGGGTATGGGTCAGATAAGTGATTTTGAAAGTCACACCCTGTGACATAAATTAATGGATAATGGATCCAAGCGTTAGGCCATAATTTATCCATCCCTTGATAAGTAGATAGTTACCTTCCAGTACAAGATTGAGGGTTGAAATTCTTTATGGTATCAGACCTGGGGGTTGATAAATATAAAATGTTTGGATATCTCTGATACACAAATGAGGGTAAAGGGAAACACTGTGGCAGTCAAATGGCTCACAAAGAAGGAAAAGTCTCACTTGAGTTTCTTTCATTTAAAAGATCTTTTTACCAGAAATCTTCTATAAGATGTGATATAAGAAAAGCCGTAAACAGATTTGCTATTTGATAATATGTATTTTGATATCTGGTTCTATATCTTTTATCCTGATCATATTGTTCGCATTTGAGACAAGGAAGGCTCCTACTGAAAAGGTGGAGCATAAGTTTTAGTGTCGCTAGGCAACATTGAATAATGGAAGTGATATAGTACATGAGTTAATAGGTACTGCTTCTTCAAATACCTAAGTATCTGACCATTGAAAAATGGATATATAGAAAAGATTTACGTAAAAGAAGTACATGTATAGTAATAATATTTACCACATGGCAGGTATATAATTTACATTTTATCATACTATTCGGTGTTACACCTTGAGTGACATTCATCTCCGAAACACCTCCCTGGCTACATAAAGCAACCAAAAGTACTTTTTACACTACACGGTGGAAAAAAATCTGAGACAAACCCTTCCATCTTCCACAATTCTTATCATGAACTCTTCACCAAATTTGAAAACTACACAGAAATTTATACTTATGGATCAAAGGATGAGGAAAAGGCTGCTGCAGCCTTTGTTAGTGGAAAACACACAATACAAGTTTGTTTACCAAATGGTACATCAATTTTTTTCAGCCGAAATCAGAGCAATAGACCTTGCACTGCAATATTTCAAAAGCAGATGTATTTTAAACAGCATTATCTTCTCGGACTCACTATCAGTACTTCAGTCACTACACAATAGAAAACTGGAAAACCCATTATTAACCAATATTCTCATCAAATATACTGAGCTGAGTACCTCCCACAATGTGGTATACTGTTGGTTACCCAGCCTTATTGGTATTAAAGGTAATGAAAAAGCAGATCGCGCTGCTAAAATGGCCCTATCCCTCAAACCATCTGATTTTAAAATACCGTATACTAATTTTAAATCTAGTATCAAAGAGTCTTTATGTCAGAAGTGACAGGCATCATGGAATGATACAGTGAATAACAAACTTCATGCAATCAAGCCAACTCTAGGAGAATGGACTCTTTCCTACAGAACCATCCATAGGGAGGAGGTAGTCATTGCAGGAATTAGAATTGGTCATACTTATATAACCCACTCACACATATTAAAAGGCGAAGACTCACCAGAGTGTATTTCTTGCAATGAACCATTCACTGTTAAGCACTTTATGATGGTGTGTTTCGACCTGCAACCTACTCACAATCAGTACTACAGTGTGCATGGCATGAAGGAACTCTTTGATACAATAAACGTCTCTTATATTATAAAATTCCTGAAAGAGGTAAACATTTATTATAAACTATAATTTTTGCGCTATCACCTTGAGCATTTTTATGTAATGTATATACCATCCTTTATTCAATACCTTTTCTTCTAAATCTTCATTAACATACACTATTTACATTCCCTGTTGATTGGGAAGTTTTATATATTACCTTTACCATCTTATCATTTTGCTTTGTGTTTGTTTTTTGTTTATCGCTGGTTGATAAGAAACGTTTTATCACTTTTTAATTAATCTTACATATAACCTTTGTATGGTGATAAATAGCCTAACAGTTATAATGTGCCATAAAAATACAATCAATCAATTAATCAACATCTTGAGTGCAGGATCAGAGGTTTCCTGTATTTATTTGCCCAATATCCCCCAGATCTTGACCCCATGGCACACTTTTTCATCAGGAGAAAACAAAACATAAAAGGCTATGCAAGGCTATATTGGTGCAAGCAATGGCCTGAGGTGCTAAAATCTAAGATGGCAGTTAATATCCATTTTAAACCAAGATACTTTGGCAGTCAAAGCATTTATGGTTTGTGGTAATTTGCCATGTTGTAATGTAAAGTCTTTGACGGCAGCTAATGTAACATATTTTTGAGGTTCAAGGCATGTACACTGTGATAAAGATTTATACACATTATGTCATTTAATCTGTTAATTTATTGATTTAAAAAGTAATTAGAAAAAAAATGGAATTCTTAATAAAAGCTTGCAGATAATGAGTGTACACTAAAGTTAAATATGAGCAAGATCCAAAACAGAAAATTTCTTAGTTCATTTCATTTCAGGTAAATAAGATATTCAAAAATATTAATGTTTTCATGAGTTACTTGAGCACGTCATGAAACACATATTACAGTAATATAAGTGTCCAAGGAAAAGATTATATGATATTGCAGTTGACATAAAATTATCTCCCTTTTGTTATACTATTGCATTAAGTTCTATCTACAAAATTCCTTTGTCCCGTTGAAATTTTAAGTGTCCCACCAAGATTGGAGGATGAGGTACACAGTGTCTGCTTCACTGATATTCTAGGTGCAGCACTAGTTGGACATTCTTTTTCCAGACTTGATTCATATAGTCACATCATAAACATAATTTAATGAATTTAGAGTTCTGACCACTGGATTAGGGGTTAATTTGTTGTATAAAGTATGGAAAATTGCAGGGGATAATTAAAATAGAGAGAGAAAGCCAAACAAGATCTCTCCATTTAAAGAAATACTAGTGTCTAATGTAAAAAAAAATTCATGTTGCAGGGAGACAGGAACAATAGAGACCAATTGTAAGGGACTGGTCAAGCTTTTGGAAGTATGCCACAAATACAATCTCAAACCACTGTCAAAAGATGCTGAACCTCCACATGCCAAGATTGCTTCTGACATCATGAGCTGTCTCTTCATGGTAAGGACTTTTAGACCTAAAGCATTTGGTAATACTTCATGGTCAGGACTTTTAGACCTAAAGCTTTTGGTAGTACTTCATGGTAAGGACTTTTAGACCTAAAGCTTTTGGTAATACTTTATGGTCAGGACTTTTAGACCTAAAGCTTTTGGTAGTACTTCATGGTAAGGACTTTTAGACCTAAAGCTTTTGGTAATACTTTATGGTCAGGACTTTTAGACCTAAAGCTTTTGGTAATACTTCATGGTCAGGACTTTTAGACCTAAAGCATATGGTAATACTTCATGGTCAGGACTTTTAGACCTAAAGTTTTTGGTAGTACTTCATGGTAAGGACTTTTAGACCTAAAACGTTTGGTAATACTTCATGGTCGGGACTTTTAGACCTAAAGCTTTTGGTAATACTTTATGGTCAGGACTTTTAGACCTAAAGCTTTTGTTAGTACTTCATGGTAAAGACTTTTATACCTAAAGCTTTTGGTAGTACTTCATGGTCGGGTTTTTTAACTTTTGGTTGTACTTCATTGTAATGGCTATTGGACCGAAAACTATTGGTAGTACTTCATGGTCAGGACTTTTAGCTTTTGGTTGTACTTCATTGTAATGGCTATTGGACTGAAAGCATTTGGTAGTATTTCATGGTCAGGACTTTTAGCTTTTGGTTGTACTTCATTGTAATGGCTATTGGACCGAAAGCTTTTGGTAGTACTTCATGGTCAGGACTTTTAGCTTTTGGTTGTAATTCATTGTAATGGCTATTGGACCGAAAGCTTTTGGTAGTACGTCAGTGTGCAGACTTTTAGACCTGAAGCTCTTTGTAGTACAGTCCAACCTGTCTACAGCAGCCACCCATGGGAAAAGGCATAAGTGATGGCCTTTGTAGACATGTGGCCTCTGAAGGCAGGTTGAGCTCTCAAAATTTGTCCGTGACACATTTATGTACTATGAACTGAATAGCATTAGCTTTTGCATTGGTGGTAGTAGTGTTATCATTATTATTATTTCCTGTGTATTGTTATTAGCAGTTACAGTAAAATGCTGCCAAGATACATGTATTTAATGTAGCTATTTAGCAAAAAGAAAAATAACATAATTTTTTAAAATGAGTTCCACACAAGGATATTGTATCATCACTTGTTTTTTTTTTTTTGTACTTACCAATGACAAGAGGTGTTATCTTCTCATCTGTGGAGAAATAACAGTGTCTGCATTTGTCAGTACCCAACTCTGCTTGCCATTTAACGTTTTATAAAACCAATCTGATAATTTGAATGCATCCTGTCAAATCAAGAAAACCAAAGCAGTGTACATGCACTCATTTATACATCTCTCTCACACACACACACACACACACACACACACACACACACACACACACACACACACACACACACACACACACACACACACACACACACACACACACACACACACACACCTTTGTATCTCATCGTTAGAAATGGTTCCTAAATAAAATTACTAATTGACACTTTACATGTAATTGTGACACACACAACTGACTTTTTGTTGGGACAGTTGGTATAATTAGTTGCGAAAACAGAGTTCACACTTTAAACAATTGAAGGATTAAGCTGTTGCTTAAACTCATAGGGATCAAAAGACAGTCGTCTTTTGTTTGCAACCTTTGATGATTAGGTAATGAAAAGAAGCTCCCAAGAGCCATTGTCAGTATCACATAGACCATTAGTGCAAATTTCCTCATACTGTTCCCACCCCAGTTTTGATACTTCTACATTTATGTTGATGTGTAGAGTCAGAGTCAATTGCCAATTGAAAAGTTGAAAAGTGCGGTGGTGGCATAGGGTAGCTGCTTACCAGCAGGCCTAGCAAATTTAAATCATATCACATCAAGTCATGCCTGTTTGAAATCAATAGGAAAATGTTTTATTTTCTTTGAAATTTTAAGTAATGTAATCATTGTACCTTTAATCCTTTGACTGACGAGACAAAACTATGAAATTTGACCTGGTACTTGCCATTTGCATTTCTTGTCACATGACTACACAAATCTTGCAACCCACATGTCAGTGACCTCAGAGGTCCAGTAGTCATGTGATGTCAACAATAAACCCTGTTTCAGTGTGAAAATATTAAATGAAGGTCGCATGCTGTTTGTAAAAGAACAGAAAGACACATGATTCTCAGCATATTATCCAGAGAACTAAAACCAGAAACCTGTTGCGGTTGATTCAAGCAACTTGGAGAAAGTCAGATTCATCAAGAATAGAGCACGTGTCTACAATAGTTTTGTTGCATCACATGATAGCCACATTGATATGCGTTCTGTGGTTGATGAATCAGGCTTTGTCAGACACTTTTAAATTTCACTGCATTATGGTACCTACAGCTGTAATTTGAACATCAATTCACATAATATACTTTTATATATACCATGCCTTGTTCACCAAACAAAGAAGATTAATTTGCATACTTGGATCAGTCACTGCTGATATGCTCCAGTGACCAATGATGGCAGGGTGAAACCACTCCTTGGTTAACAAACACCTGGCTGATGACTGTTGAAGACAGGTGACCAATGATAGCATGACATTTATATTTGAAATTTGCTGGGGGAAAATTAGAATGGCCATTGTCACCAGGTGACCAGGTGACACTGAACTAACTTGACTGTTATGACAGGTTTGATTGTATTTAATATTATGGGCTTTTAGGTCTATGGTAAAGCTTTTGGTTGTACTGGGTATTCAGTTCTAGCTAGATTTTCTCAACTGGAAATGAAAGATGTCTTCTCTTTTTAGCCACTAAAGCCAAGTGAGTTTATGGTATGGTTCCTAGCTTGATGGTCTTTCATTTTTATGCAAATGATGCTCATTTGATATTCAATATGACCACTGTTACTAAAAATAGAATAAAACATTACACAACTTTATCTATAAAAGAAAACCTAAACTCTTAATAGAATCTAACCAACATTAACAAAAAGTGTCCTGGCAGGGAGGTCTTTCAGTAATGGACAAATGATGCTAATGTGCCTTCAAATATGGATGAAGATAGAAACACTAGAGAACCTTGAAATGGTTACTTTTATAAGATGTTCAGTATGCAGGATTGAAGGAAGTTTTTAGAGGTGGCTTCCTACTGACCCAGATTTATTGGTCAAATGCTCTTGCATTTGGATATTAGTCATATGTCAGAAGGTGAGTGATCGCAGGCCAGCTTGGTCTTCATGCTCAACATTTTGACAGAAACTGCTGTTTAGGAGTTTGAAATAGAAGTCCCTGGCCATATTTCTTCTAAATCTGAGAGTGTAGCAAGAGATAACCATATTCTAAGAAACGTAATGTCCTGAAAGCAGATGCTGTCATTGCCGATAGTTGAAGTCAGAGTGATTAACAAGAAATATATTGCACTGTTGTTGCTGCTTTTACAGTTTTGATTAATGTGTTTTATATTTCTACTTAGTCACATGAACTGAACCTTTTAACTCTAAGGAAAATTGAAGTGCAGAAAAGAGTTGTGATTTCTGTTGACTCATGTTAACTAAAATGTAGAGGCTATGGTAAATGAAAGACACTACTACAATAACTGAAAATGCACAGGCCATAGAAAATGAAAGACAATAATGCTGTAGTCAGAATGTGAAGGCTATGGTAAATATAGCTGTCAACGGGTACTCGTGTACCTGCCCATTCATAATTACCCAGGTAATAAAATTAGTCATGGGATACCTGTTTAGTTCATGTAAAAAACAAACCCAAAACAACATGTTTCCAAATTCAAAGATTATATCTAGTGACATCACCAGCGAGCGAGACAGAATAATGAGTAGAGTTCGAGGCTTGTGTATTGTGACTATCAGTTGCTGTGCATTTATCCATCATAGACCTTCATCTGTCGATCTTATATTTTGCACATGTGTGACTATTTGGCTATTTACGTCAAAAAGTTTCCATATTTTCTATTTATAGTAACTTTGCATGACATTTTCCAAGAAAACAGACCAGTTTCTTGAATTGAAACCATATATTTCAGAATTATTATAGTTTGATACACACTTAAGTTGCAGACCAGTCAATATTGAAAAAACATGGCACCAAATATTAAGTGAAACGGGCTTTATGTATGTGACTTGTGGATATTATTTGACTGAAAATGTTAGAGGAGAGAGATTTTGATAAACTGAAGAACATGTTGCATCGGGAAAAAAACTGCTTTGGTGGCATCCGCCTCAGATGCGGGAGGTCGTGGGTTCGAACCCCGACTGAGTCATACCAAAGACTTATAAAAATGGTACTAACAGCTGCCTCGCTAGGCACTCAGCAGGAGGTTAGTCTTAGGACTGGTCAGCCTGGTGTCAGGATAATGTGACTGGGTGGGACATCATGCTACATGTCTGCGGCATGATGCCCCAATGCTAGACATCATTATAAACTGCCACACTGCAGACATTGTAGCAATATGACTGCAAACTCGTTAAAACTACATTAAAAATCCGAAATGCGCACACACACACACACACACCAGGAAAAGGACAATAGTGTTTTTCAAATTTTGAAAGAGGAATTTGACACTCAGAATTTGTGGACTTGACTTTATGACCTTTGCTTTATGACCTTGACTTTATGACCTTTCAGTTTAATACGCAGACTAGTTAAAGTGAATGTTGTGCATAAATAATTTATCATTTTGTTTTGTGTCTGTATTCTCATACTAATCAACATAGATTTAACTGATTTGCGACAAGAATTTTAGCTAACGTCAGATCAGAGTATGTAGCAAAAATAAATATATGTTCATACAGTTTTCAGTAATTATGGCATGTAATGTATAGATTACTCTTTTTGCTTTTTTGTCACTTTTATTAGTAATAATTACACTTATACCTGGGGGGGGGGGTACGTATGAACTTATAACAAAGCAGTTCAGGTTCACATTAAATACAGTTCCCCTTGATTGGGTACCTGGGTAACTGATCATTAGGATTGAAGGGTAATCTGTTAACTTTTCCTAAATCTTTGACAGCTCTAATATTATATGAAAGACAATACTACTATAATCAAAATGTAAAGGCATGGTATATGAAAGGCAATACGGTAAAGGCATGATAAATGAAAGACAATACTACTATAATCAAAGTGTAAAGGCACAATAAATGAAAGACAATACTACTATAATCACAGTGTAAAGGCATGATAAATGAAAGACAATACTATTATAATCAAAGTGTAAAGGCATGATAAATGAAAGACAATACTACTATAATCAAAGTGTAAAGGCATGATAAATGAAAGACAATACTACTATAATCAAAGTATAAAGGCATGATAAATGAAAGACAATACTACTATAATCAAAGTGTAAAGGCATGATAAATGAAAGACAATACTACTATAATCAAAGTGTAAAGGCATGATAAATGAAAGACAATACTATTATAATCAAAGTGTAAAGGCATGACAATACTATTATAATCAAAGTGTAAAGGCATGATAAATGAAAGACAATACTACTATAATCAAAGTGTAAAGGCATGATAAATGAAAGACAATACTATTATAATCAAAGTGTAAAGGCATGATAAATGAAAGACAATACTACTATAATCAAAATGTAAAGGCACGATAAATGAAAGACAATACTATTATAATCAAAGTGTAAAGGCATGATAAATGAAAGACAATACTACTATAATCAAAGTGTAAAGGCATGATAAATGAAAGACAATACTACTATAATCAAAGTATAAAGGCATGATAAATGAAAGACAATACTATTATAATCAAAGTGTAAAGGCACGATAAATGAAAGACAATACTACTATAATCAAAGTATAAAGGCATGATAAATGAAAGACAATACTACTATAATCAAAGTATAAAGGCATGATAAATGAAAGACAATACTACTATAATCAAAGTATAAAGGCATGATAAATGAAAGACAATACTACTATAATCAAAGTGTAAAGGCACGATGAATGAAAGACAATACTACTACAATCAAAGTGTAAAGGCATGATAAATGAAAGACAATACTATTATAATCAAAATGTAAAGGCATGACAATACTACTATAATCAAAGTGTAAAGGCACGATAAATGAAAGACAATACTACTATAATCAAAGTGTAAAGGCATGATAAATGAAAGACAATACTACTATAATCAAAATGTAAAGGCATGACAATACTACTATAATCAAATTGTAAAGGCACGATAAATGAAAGACAATACTACTATAATCAAAATGTAAAGGCAAGACAATTCTACTATAATCAAAGTGTAAAGGCACGATGAATGAAAGACAATACTACTATAATCAAAGTGTAAAGGCATGATAAATGAAAGACAATACTACTATAATCAAAGTGTAAAGGCATGATAAATGAAAGACAATACTACTATAATCAAAATGTAAAGGCAAGACAATTCTACTATAATCAAAGTGTAAAGGCACGATGAATGAAAGACAATACTATTATAATCAAAATGTAAAGGCGTGATAAATGAAAGACAATACTACTATAATCAAAGTGTAAAGGCACGATAAATGAAAGACAATACTATTATAATCAAAATGTAAAGGCATGATAAATGAAAGACAATACTACTATAATCAAAATGTAAAGGCACGATAAATGAAAGACAATACTATTATAATCAAAGTGTAAAGGCACGATAAATGAAAGACAATACTACTATAATCAAAATGTAAAGGCACGATAAATGAAAGACAATACTACTATAATCAAAGTGTAAAGGCACGATAAATGAAAGACAATACTATTATAATCAAAGTGTAAAGGCACGATAAATGAAAGACAATACTATTATAATCAAAATGTAAAGGCGTGATAAATGAAAGACAATACTACTATAATCAAAATGTAAAGGCACGATAAATGAAAGACAATACTATTATAATCAAAATGTAAAGGCGTGATAAATGAAAGACAATACTACTATAATCAAAATGTAAAGGCACGATAAATGAAAGACAATACTATTATAATCAAAATGTAAAGGCGTGATAAATGAAAGACAATACTACTATAATCAAAATGTAAAGGCACGATAAATGAAAGACAATACTATTATAATCAAAGTGTAAAGGCACGATAAATGAAAGACAATACTACTATAATCAAAATGTAAAGGCACGATAAATGAAAGACAATACTACTATAATCAAAGTGTAAAGGCATGATAAATGAAAGACAATACTACTATAATCACAGTGTAAAGGCACGATAAATGAAAGACAATACTACTATAATCACAGTGTAAAGGCATGATAAATGAAAGACAATACTACTATAATCAAAGTGTAAAGGCATGATAAATGAAAGACAATACTACTATAATCAAAGTGTAAAGGCATGATAAATGAAAGACAATACTATTATAATCACAGTGTAAAGGCATGATAAATGAAAGACAATGCTACTATAATCAAAGTGTAAAGGCATGATAAATGAAAGACAATACTATTATAATCAAAATGTAAAGGCATGACAATACTACTATAATCAAAGTGTAAAGGCATGATAAATGAAAGACAATACTACTATAATCACAGTGTAAAGGCATGATAAATGAAAGACAATGCTACTATAATCAAAGTGTAAAGGCATGATAAATGAAAGACAATACGGTAAAGGCATGAAAGACAATACTACTATAATCAAAGTGTAAAGGCACGATAAATGAAAGACAATACGGTAAAGGCATGATAAATGAAAGACAATACCGTAAAGGCATGATAAATGAAAGACAGTACCGTAAAGGCATGATAAATGAAAGACAATACTACTATAATCAAAGTGTAAAGGCATGATAAATGAAAGACAATATGGTAAAGGCATGATAAATGAAAGACAATACTGCTATAATCAAAGTGTAAAGGCATGGTCAATTGCTACAATCAAACTGTAAAGTATGATATATTAAAGACAATACTGCTACAATCAAAATGTAAAGGCATGATAAATGAAAGACAATACTGCTATAATCAAAGTGTAAAGGCATGATAAATGAAAGACAATACTACTATATTCAAAGTGTAAAGGCATGATAAATGAAAGACAATACTACTATATTCAAAGTGTAAAGGCATGATAAATGAAAGACAATACTACTACAATCAAGCTGTAAAGACATGATAAGTATAATCAAAGTGTAAATGCATGGTAAATGAAAGACAATACTACTACATGTACAAAGTGTAAAGGAATGATAAATGAAAGACAATACTACTACAATCAAAGTGTAAAGGCATGATAAGTATAATCAAAGTGTAAATGCATTGTAAATGAAAGACAATACTACTACAATCAAAGTGTAAAGGCATGATAAATGAAAGACAATACTACTATAATCAAAGTGTAAAGGCATGATAAATGAAAGACAATACTACTATATTCAAAGTGTAAAGGCATGATAAATGAAAGACAATACTACTATAATCAAAGTGTAAAGGCATGATAAATGAAAGACAATACTACTATAATCAAAGTGTAAATGCATTGTAAATGAAAGACAATACTACTATAATCAAAGTGTAAAGGCACAATAAATGAAAGACAATACTACTATAATCAAAATGTAAAGGCATGATAAATGAAAGACAATACTACTATAATCAAAGTGTAAAGGCATGATAAATGAAAGACAATACTACTATAATCAAAGTGTAAAGGCATGATAAATGAAAGACAATACTATTATAATCAAAATGTAAAGGCATGACAATACTATTATAATCAAAGTATAAAGGCATGATAAATGAAAGACAATACTACTATAATCAAAGTATAAAGGCATGATAAATGAAAGACAATACTATTATAATCAAAGTATAAAGGCACGATGAATGAAAGACAATACTGCTATAATCAAAGTGTAAAGGCATGATAAATGAAAGACAATACTACTATAATCAAAGTGTAAAGGCATGATAAATGAAAGACAATACTACTACAATCAAGCTGTAAAGACATGATAAGTATAATCAAAGTGTAAATGCAAGGTAAATGAAAGACAATACTACTACATGTACAAAGTGTAAAGGAATGATAAATGAAAGACAATACTACTACAATCAAAGTGTAAAGGCATGATAAGTATAATCAAAGTGTAAATGCATGGTAAATGAAAGACAATGCTACTATAATCAAAGTGTAAATGCATTGTAAATGAAAGACAATACTACTACAATCAAAGTGTAAAGGCACGATAAATGAAAGACAATACTACTACAATCAAGCTGTAAAGACATGATAAGTATAATCAAAGTGTAAATGCATGGTAAATGAAAGACAATACTACTACATGTACAAAGTGTAAAGGAATGATAAATGAAAGACAATACTACTACAATCAAAGTGTAAAGGCATGATAAGTATAATCAAAGTGTAAATGCATTGTAAATGAAAGACAATACTACTGTCATCAAAAAGTAACTTTAAATGTATAATAATTTAAATTCCAGCACTACAACAAGACGAAGGTGATGGAACAAGCCATTCCAGTGGTGGTCAAGTTTCTAAGTTGTGAGCACAAAGAGCTCAGTCATAACGTCTCCAGCTACCTCTCACTGGCTGCCATTGACAACGCTGATATGCTTGCCAAGTACATGGAGCTAATTGTTACCAGCATTCTGAAAGGTTTTATTTCTCTTCATGCACTTAAATAGACCATTTTACTTGTTTAAAATATTTTGTAATTTCCAGTGGTTCTTTTAGATCTCGTGTTGCGCTGAACAATACTATATTGGAAATATGATGTAGGACACAGCGTCCCACTTTCCATGGGCATGTGATCTCTTGCATTTAAATAACATCAGTGTATATATGTTAAGGTATGGTAAAATAGATGGCAGAAATTTGCCATTAGACACCCAAACTGATTTTCCATCACCAGAGAGATATGTCATTCAAAAAGTAACTGTTATGTAATAAGAGTGAAGATTTTTTTAAGCAAGCATTAGCAAATAAAGTAGCCATGAATACTGAAGTTGTAAGAAAGGATAAAATGTTGGCCAAAGTTTCATGTGTTTGTTTTTTAGTTATGTTACCAATCATAAAATTTTAAGATTACATCCACTACCTTGTAAATCCACCCCTCCCAAGCTAAGAAAGATGTTCACCATGTCTTTCAGCTTATTTTAGCAATAAAAGTGCTAAAATGTCTTCTTTTTGCCCAAACAGAATTCAGCAAAAGTGGTCTCTCTTGGATGGAGGATTTTGCACCAAATCCTATTAGTCATCATTGTTACATTTTTATTTTTTATCATATACTTAATGTTTACATTTATTTGGAAGGGTTTATCTTCCCAACTTTTGGCCCAATTTATTTTAATTTTTTTTTAAAACTCTACCTCTAGTTGGCACCACATAGCCACTTTTGTGTGAGATGTTGTAAATCACTACTTCACATATACATACATACCATCAGATATGAATGTTTGTACTTTAATTTTTAAGCTCCATCATCCAATAAAATTAGCAATACCATCTTAATTTACTGCCCTGTGGTCTATAGAACATACAATTCAACTCAGTACTCGACCCTTTTGTAAGTTTTATCATGTCATTGATCTTTTATTCCTTATTATGAGATCAGTTTTAATTTCCTCTGGCATTTTTCCTAATTCCTAGGTTTTACTTCATAGTAAGTTCACTGTGGCACTTAACTGATCTCGCTTGTATATGTAATAGTTCTGCTGTCCTGCTGTCTCTTTTTACAAGTGTCAGCAGCAATTAGCAGGAGTCAGTCGATGGTACAATTCCACAATGCCAGCCCTTACTTTCATTGCTAAGAACAAGATCCCACTGATGGGAAATCATTCCTTTGTCTTGAAACCACTCTTTGGCCTCTTGTTCCCAGTTGTGTCTGGAAGACCCCATTAAGGCACTGAAATAGTCCCTAAAAATGATTCAAGATGGCTGCTATCGCTTAACTGGCTTGAAGCAGCCATCCCGGATTTTTGTGCCGTTTCTCATGATATATGTGCTTGTTGTCTGTCTTCGTCTGCATTATTGTGTTCATCATGCATTGGCTGTTCTATTTGAATGTGTTTCTTCATCTTCTTGTTTTGGAAACGAGAAAAATTAAACTTCTTCTCAGCTGTCTTGCTCCACTGCTACAACTTCCTTTGTTGTTGAACAAACCGCCATCACGTGATACTCGCCAGCCCACCTGTTTATGCTATGATGGACCCTCATTAATTGCTTTAAATGACCACTCCTTGGATCTCCACACTACATTGTGCACTAGACTAAATGACCTGGGACTGCATTCATCATTCCTTAAATGTAAACAGAAGCGAAAAAAGAAGCGTTGTTTCAAAGCTGGCTAGCGTAGAACAGGAAGAAGAATTCCAGTTATCTCCCTTTCGCCCATTCTGGCACAGAAATTTAAAAATTCGACCATTAATTTAGATAACCTAATTCAAATACCTATTAAATCGTCAAGCTTTGTGTCAACTATCCATGAGATACCATTGCGCATCGCATTATTCAATGCCCAATAGTAGGACCACTGGAAAAGCGCACAGAAATAGTTAATTTTATCAACGATCAGAATATCGACATCTTTTTCCTGACAGAAACATAGCTTAAAACATCAGGCGATGAACCTAAGTGTGTGGATTTAACACCCACTGGTTACTCCATCAAGTCGTTCCCCCCCCCCTCGCGGAGGTAGAATTGCTGTCATCGCAAAGAACTGCATGATCAACCGTCTTAACCGCACTACAACCTTCAGTTTCTACCACACATCGTTTGAACTAGTCCAAACCACACTCACACTGGAACAAAGGTCAGTCCATTTTTTCTGCCTCTACCGCCCTCCTCCTAGTAGAAAAACAAGCTGACTGAATCTCTCTTTTTGGAGCAGTTTCCGAATCTCCTGGAGTATGGAAATTCGATAGGTGGCAACCTGATTATTCTTGGAGATTTCAACTTTCACTTTGACTGTCCTGGAAACCCATACACATCAAAACTCCTAGATTCCATTCACGTTTTCAACCTCAAACAGTCAGTTAGCCGACCCACCCATAAACATGGTTACATTTTAGATTGGATTCTTTATAGACCTGATGATAATATTCTACAGTTCTCCCTGGTGTCCCACGAACTTGCATCAGATCACCTATGCATTATATGCCATGTTGACTTATCAGTCCCTAACCCTCCACCTTTATTTGCTACTAAGAGAAACCTCTGTATGATAAACAGAACCCAACTAATGCATGACATCCAAGCAAACCTAACAACTAGCTTACCTCCTACAGCAGAACAACTAGATAACTGCCTGCATTCATTGCTTGACAAACATGCCCCAGCAACCAAGTGCAGAGTAGCAATTCAAAAGTGTTCTCCGTGATATAGCAGTAGCTTTACACTGCTAAAAGAGACCGCTGTAAAGCTGAGAGGCTTTGGCTTTCCACCAGACTCACTATTCATAAGCAAATCTATGAAGCCACTAAGAAGAATGTCACATAGTCCATGCAGCAAAATCAGCCCACTACAGTACTAAGATCACGGAAAGTTTCAGCTGCAAAGAGCTATTCGAGATTACTAACAAGCTAATGTCAAGGAACAAATGTACACCACTTCCAACTACCTTCTCTCTAGTCGACCTTCCCGATTTCTTCCGTGACAAAGTACAAACCATCAGAGATAAGCTTGACAACACAATTTCAGTTGACTCGTCGTCACAATGCAGTTGCGATACAGAATTTCAGCGGCAACCGATAGCAGCATTTGAACCTGTCTCAATGGATTTAGTACGTACAGTCGTGATAAAGAGTGCACCAAAGTCATGTGAACTTGATCTGATTCCGACATCACTGCTGCTTGAGTGCTTAGATCCAATATTGCCTTCACTAACTGATGTTATTAATGCCTCTCTCTCATCCGGGGAATTCCCATCATTTTTCAAAACTGCCATTGTAAAGCCTCAGCTGAAGAAACCAACACTCGACCATAATGATTTAAAGAACTACCGCCCAGTTTCTAATCTGCCATTCATGTCAAAAATCTTAGAAAAAGTTGTTCTATCCCAACTTGTATCTCATCTGAATTCAAATAGTCTTTTTAGCAATGTACAGTCTGCATATCGCCCTTGCCACAGTACTGAAACTACTCTTCTGAAAGTAGTTAATGACCTTCTCTCTGCTTTGGATAGCGGAAAGATTACAGTCCTTACTCTCCTTGACTTGTCTGCAGCATTTGCCACAATAGACCATGATATATTACTTCACTGTCTCCAGCATGTATTTGGCGTTCAGGATAGAGCCTTACTATGGTTCAAGTCCTACTTGGTCAACGGGACACAAATTGTGTCCGCAAATGGAAAACACTCCAACCCAGTTGATCTATGTTGTGGTGTTCCACAGGGGTCTGTTCTTGGACGTGTTCTCTTCATTCTATACACTCAGCCACTCTCAAGTGTCATAGATCATCATCCAGTGACTCACCAATTATATGCTGATGACACCCAAATACACAAATCTTGCCACCCAACTGAAGTTGTAGCTACCATCCAAGGTGTAGAGAGGTGCATTTCCAATGTGAAATCATGGATGACATGTAACAAGCTGCAGATGAATGATGATAAAACTGAAGCCATTCTGATTACAACACAAAGACTTTCTCATTCACATCCTTTACCTTAGACAATAAATATCAGCAACACCAACATTAAATTCACACAGTCAGTACGAAACCTAGGTGTTACTCTCGACAGTACTCTCACATTGCCACTAAAACACTTGTGTGTTCCTTAGTACTTTCAAGACTGGACTATTGTAACTCAATTTTGTCTGGTTCATCTCAATATCTACTCCAGAAACTTCAAAAAGTTCAAAACACAGCTTCTCGGATCATCCTTAGAGTACCACGATCAGAGCACGCCTCCCCCCTGCTCTGTACCCTACACTGGCTATCCATTCGATCCACAATTAAACACAAAATTTGTTCTCTGTGCTACATTTCACTGATGGGCTCCAGTCCAACATACCTATCCGACCTCACCCATGTGTACACACCAGCAAGATACTTACGCTCCTCTTCTGACACTCGTATTCTCATTATCCCCACTATCAAAATAAAATATGGACAACGTTCTTTTGCATACCAGGGCCCAGCAACGTGGAACGAATTGCCCACTGAACTTAGACACAAAGACACAGTGATCTCATTCAAGAGTGCTCTTAAAACTCAACTATTTCAACTGCAAGAACAGACTTAAAGACCTAATAATGTTTCCTTACCTTAAATATTTACAGCATGTTTTCTGTTTTCTAATTTCATGGTGTTTGTTTTTATTTTTGTAATCATATCATTATATATGTTTTTTAAGTGTTGTCAGATGTTGTAAAGTGCTTAGAGCTTCTAAAGATTAGGCGCTATACAAAGCCCTCATGATGATTATTATTATTATTATTATTAAGTGAACTGTGCCATTCTGAAGTGGGAGATCTTGCTTGTTTATTCCACTCATATGAAGAAGGGACATTATTTCTGCTCAGCTACTGTCATCCTTGACCCATTGAGTTATCTGCTCAGCTTACAGTGATATAACCCCAAACTAGATTAATTTCTTACATATATCGACTTACGAAGTTAATGGAGTTTAATCACTAACTTAACACTCAAGAGCAACTGTTTCTTGAATGACACCACTCAAACCATGGGATGGCATTCTTCAGCTTTGACCTCTGAGACCTTTCATCCTAAAGGGCTCAGTTTGCCCTGGTGGGACCGATATCAGCAGCATAGCAGGATACTATTCCGTATCATTCAGAAACTTTGGAATCTGCAGCATAGGGGGCGCTCACCAGTTATTATGTACTTTTGAGAGAGTGATGTATGTAAGGTGAAGTTGTTTGCATTTGAAACATGTACAGTAGAGAGAATGTTGGCATACCTCAATGCTACTTTGATGTGATGTGGCTGACATTTCTTTGGATATTGTGCTTATGGAAATTGTACATGAGCAAAGCACACTGCTAACTAAAATGACTGCTCCCTTGTGCTTACAAAATCAGCCTGAATTAGTCTAAAGTACACTATCTTTAGCACCTATTAAAATAGGCAAAATAAATTTTGCCCAACTAGGCAACACCAACTTCTGAAAGTGCAATGGACGAATTACCAAATATATCAAATGTAAAAAAATTATCGGCTCTTTTTTTTACAATTTACCTCTGAAGTCCAGGAAGTGAAAATGACCAAGTGGAGCTAGCAGTTTTTTGAAAGGTGCACATCTGGAGTAAGGCCAAGCCATATACTCTGTAACCCATATTACAGCCATCAATCATACACCAAAATAAAGGGAAATAAAGGTTCTTTGAACAATACCTAAGATATACAAGGTCTTTATTAAATAGCCAGTATAACCAGTGAGGAAACCCAGGGAAATTCTTTTTCTTTAAAATTTTGAACCCTATGCAAAATAGGAAACTGTAGAGCACCACCATAGCAGCATACTATTCCATGTGATTCAATAGCATTGGAATTAGCAGCATAGCAGGATACTATTCCATGTCATTCAGAAGCTTTGGAATGGCACAGATTACTCAGCCTCCACTGGATTTGGGGGCGCTCACCAGTTATTATGTACTTTTGAGAGAGTGATGTATGTAAGGTGAAGTTGTTTGCATTTAAAACATGCACAGTGGAGAGAATGTTGGCATACCTTTATGCTACTTTGATATAATGTGACTGACATTTCTTTGGATATTGTACTTTTGGAAATTTTAAATGATCTTAGCACACTGCTAACTAAAATAACTGCTCCCTTGTGCTCCAAAAAATCAGCCTGAATTTGTCTAAAGTACACTATCCTTAGCAGCTATTAAAATAGGGAAAATCAATTTTGCTAGACTAGACAATACCAGCTTCTGAAAGTGCAATGAATGAATTACCAAATATATAAAATGTAAAAAAAGTTATCAGCTCTTTTTTTTACAATTTACCTCTGAAGTACAGGAAGTGAAAATGACCAAGTGGAGCTAGCACTTTTTTGAAAGGTGCACATCTGGAGTAAGGCCAAGCTGTATACTCTATAACCCATATTACACCCATCAATCATACACCAAAATAAAGGGAATTAAAGGTTCTTTTAACAGTACCTAAGATATACAAGGTCTTTTTTAAATAGCCAGTATAACTAGTGAGGAAACCCGGGGGAATTCTTTTTCTTTAAAATTCTAACCCTATGCAAAATACGAAACTGTAGAGCGCCACCTTAAAACAAATATAAAAATTTATGCAATTATTTTTCTTATTTTCATATTATTATGTATGATGTTCTGAATAAAATGGTACCTTAACATTGATTTTATGCATGAAAATAAGCTAATTATGCTTATTTTGCTCTTGCTTACATAATTTGCCATGAGGCATATTTGTGTGAGTAGTGGCCTTAATTATGGGGAAATTCGAAGTCTTAGAATATAGGAATAAAGTCAACTTAAATTTAAAAGTGTTGCATTAAGTAAAAGAAATATATATTGAAAATGTTTCTTTTCATTTATTTGCAATGAAGTTAAAAAATAAATGATGACAAAGCAAATTTACTTTCTTCCATATTAAACAGTAAGCTAATATTGTACCCTTTGACCTTTGTCCTTTATGAACCTCACCTGTTCCATCCCTTTTCAAACTGTAAAATTTATTGTTGACATCTCAGGAATAATTATGGCTAGTTTCATGTTCCTGTCTATCAGAATAACACTGGTTGCTATGTTGACAAAATGCAATGCGCGTTTTTAAAATAGCTCACTTTTTATCATAAGGTGGGGGGGGGGCTGTACCTGTTTGAGACTCTGACACTAATAAATACTGTTCTGAGAGGGGAAATACAGGAGAATTATTCAAAAGGACTGTTTTGATGCTTGCAACTTAAATATTTCAGCCATACAATCAAAATTAAATCATGCAATAATAATACCTATGTGCTCTTTA
>JAECUM010026523.1:0-55496 GCA_016617855.1 Megalonaias nervosa
TCCATGTAATACTATTTGAAGATGCAAGAACCATGTCAGACATGGGATACCTTCTATCTGCCTTTCAGTCACAGTATTTCTAAATATGCTTGGTCTAATTTCAGCAAATGTTGTATTTTACATTTCACCAAACTTTGTCTTTCACCTTTCACCAATCTTTGTCTTTCATATTTCACCAAACTTTGTCTTTCACATTTCAGCATACTTTATGTCTTTCACATTTCACCAACCTTAATATTTTACATGTCCATGGTCATGTACAAAATGTGTAGGGGGTATCTTAGGATAAAAATTAAAGGATCTGTGACCAGGAATAGTTGAACTTAATGTAGTTATAGCCTTTTAGGAGTGAGCAAAATAGAACATGAAAGCCTGAGAAAAACATTTTTCATAGGTGTAAAATTATTAGATTCTATATAATTATAAAATATAGCATTTAACTTGTGCATGGAATATAGTTCTAACCTATTTTCCAGTCCTTTTTTTGTTTAGCATGGACTACCCTACCAGCTGATGGAGAAAGCCTTAAGGAGGATGTCAGTATATTAGCAGTAGCAGGTTAGACTGAAAATTTGTTGACATAATAAATATGCATATACTAAAGTTTAATTGTATTTGCGTATGCATACAATCAGTTGTTTTCTTCAATATACTGAAATGATAAGATGTTACTTCTCGTCTTGAGGTGGATACACAAATTTGATTCATTGTTCCAAAGAACCAAGCTTCTTTTTTTTAATTTTGGCATACTTCTATTTTTTTCTGTGGAACTATATAGCCTTACAGTACTGGTGCACTGGAAAATCCATAATCAACCAACCATCTTGTATTGGTTGACTTTTTTTCTTTTTTTTAACTCTTGGTATAATTTTGTCCACAATTCTGTTCAATATAAGATACACTTTGTCCTTGTAGTTGCATAAAATCCATTACGTATTATTTCCTCTAATTTTGAAAATAATTCAGCAAAGTATTTCATATATATATCTTAGTGATAAATATCTTAGTGAAATCTTTCGAATGAGTTGTTGATTTATTTTATCTAAATTTGATCTTTATATGCACTTGAAAACCATTAATTGTATTTGGTTTTCACTTACAAGTTTTTATTGAGGAATATATACTAAACCCATGTGTAATATCTTAATATTGAAAACTTACTAAGTTAAATTTTGTGTTTATATATGTATCTATTGTACATATCAACATAATTATTTTTTTCAAAGTATGATAATAAGTTATTAGAAAAGCATTAATGAAAAAATAAAGGACCAACATTAATGAGGGATGTTCCATTGCAACATACATGGGATCCAGGTAATGCACTTTTTAAATTGAGGTACTCACCCATAGATGCAATTTAGAATTTTCTTATCATTTTAATATGAACTGTGAAATCAATGTACCCTGGCATATATTTTTTCAGGAACTGCCTTCCCTGGGTGCCATGTCTGTTTAAATGGATCAGTCCTGAGGACTCCAAAACATTATTGTTAATATAAAATTCATGTTTTACATAATTGTGCTAAATGCACCAATCACTAGTATATGTGTCTTATACTTCTTTACATTACATAATTAACACTCTGATCCCAAGCACAACAAAAGGGATATAGAAATGGGTTCTGTCCATTCTTCGCTATCAAGAGAGGAGACCACTCTTGTAAGATGGTATAGGTGATACTTCATAGCTCTAAATACATAGCTAACCCACTTCACTTGGAAGGCCTGGATTTGCTAGGTAGTGGATATTGTTAAAACATACTGTGATCATTGAGGAATTCTCAGGAAACATTTTTGTAATCACAGATTTGATTGTTTTGATTTACATGGTCATTCCATCGTTGACCTATCCATCCAACTATCCAGTTCTTCCATCCTTCATTCATTCCTTCACCCATCTGTTCACTATTGACAGGAAACAATGGTCATGTTAAGCTGTTTCAGCCATCCCAGCGGGTAATGTTTGCTACCATGGAAGGACACAGGTCTTATATCAGCTGTCTTACTTTCCATCCTGAGGAACCCACACAGCTGTTTAGTAAGTCTTAACCTATTGAAGTACGATGTCAACCTGCTTATCTATTTTGTAAATCTGGTTAGCTCACTGATTTTAACACTAAGACATTTCTTACTTTATTGACTTTTGTTCCATTAAGCATTAACTGATAAGGGGATGTACAAGAATTTGAACATGTGGATTGGTGTTCATTAAATGATATAATTATATAAGATGTATCAGTTTTAAAACATGCTTACCCTATAAGTTGGGCTGTTTGACTGTAAATGAGTGCCAAAAACTTGGAAGATATTTATATAACTTTAACATGTACATATTATTGTGAGATAACTTTAGCATGTACATATTATTGTGAGATAACTTTAACATGTACATATTATTGTGAGATAACTTTAACATGTACATATTATTGTGAGATAACTTTAACATGTACATATTATTGTGAGATAAGCATCTCTCATCCAAAACGTTGGTCAACCCATGATATGATAGTTTTACATTACATTTGTACAGCGGACCACCAATGTCAGTGGAGTCCAGATTGTCTTTGAAAATTGTGGAAGCTAGCTAACATTTGTTTAATCCCCTTATAAGTTGTTTCATCTCATTCAAATACATGAATTTGCCAGATGATGACTTAAAAGGTATTACAGTTAATATAAGGGTATATGGGTTGTGCAGCATTACTGAGAGTGTGTATAACAATATAACAAGAATAACAAAAAATTAATGTTGAACAAAATATTTTTTTAAAGATGCTTTATATGCAGATGATTGAACACAAGCTGAAAGAGACAAAAACTGCTGTATAATTTTTTTCCAGTTTTAAAATAGTTTACCACAGCAGGGAAGATTACTGATACTCTCATTCTGACCAAGTAAAAATTGTAGTATGTAAAATTTTACTCTTGTCCCTAATTACATGTAGATTCTCAACTTGTGAGTAAATATCTTCATTTTCTACTCTTACCAAGTGCCCTGGTTCAGCATTGCTCAACATCTAGCATACATTTTGTTTGCCTAGATTTCCTACTTGTTGACAGACTGGAACATGTTTTTAGGGTATAGTAAAACATTACTTTCTTAAAATTTCAGGTGGGTCACGGGATGGTCGCATCATACTGTGGGATATTGGTATGCCAGATTTCACTGATTACACAACAAAATACAGGTAATTCTATCAGGTAACATGCAGACATGATTTTTCTCTGTTTTAAAGCGGAATTCTGCTTTTCTCCTGACTTGAATCAGATTTTTCTTGATATACTCCGTTTTTTATATCATCTCCAATCCATTTTTTTAAAAACGGTCTGTCCGGTCCCATTCCACAAAGACCCTTGTAAAGTATTCGTTCCATATATTAGTGAGCACATGACTCTTGTAAAGAGTATTCTGATTGGTTAAAGTTTAAATTCATCCAATGAATCTTCGTGTAATGGAAACTGATGGCAATGGAAAGAAGAAGCATGCTTGCAAAACATGGCATCCCGAGTTGTTGAGAGAGACCATGACACGAAAAGTTGAGGTAATGGTTTAAAAAACGTATGGAAATGGGAATGGCTGAAGCAAAAAGTTGATGGAAATTTAGTTTTTTCAGTTTATAAGAAAACTGAATGCTAGAGGACTGGCATTTTGTGGCCTCTGCAAGAAAGATCTGAATTACGATAATCGCGGTTGGAAGAGTTTGGAACAGCACCTAGAAAAGAAGCTGCATACGGAAAAATTGAAGCTCAGAAGGCATCTGGAAAAAGTGCAGTTAATTACTATAAGAAGAAAGATTTCCTGCATGAGAGAACAGATGTAGTCTTCTGTCAGAATATGCATACTGCATGTCACCAATACAAGCACTAGCTTGAAAGGAAAAGGCTCTCGTTGAGAAGGAAAAGAAATGATTGCACATTGATCCAAAAAAGTCAGTGGTGACAAAAAGGAAGACTAAAGAAATCTTTGCCAAAGCCACAAAAAGATCTTGACTGGCATATCAACAAGTTCTGTCCAGTGGAGAAAAAGACAAGTGAATGTATGGGATTATTTGATGTACTTGGTTTATTTTACAGATTTGTTATGAAAAGAGAGAAGTATAATATGTTTGCTGCAAAAATTGACAAATTAATGTGACTTAATTACGATGTGAACACTGACATGCACATGAAATAACTTCAGCATCAATAGTACTGGAGAACAAATTCATGTGACAATAAATATTGTGAAATTATTCAAGTCAAGTTGAACATTTTTGGTAAGTTTACTAGTTTTTCAAATGAGTATTTTGTTTCAATTATGATCATAAGTTGCACCAGGATCAGTTTTTTATGATTGTAAAATGCATTTTTGGCCATGGGCCTTTGGCCCTCTGGACCCCCGGATCAGGGGCACTGCCCCTTGAGACCCCATTGGGGGAGGACCCCCAATACCCCCTTAAAATTTTGTCAGCTTTTTTTATGGAAGGTCAAAATCATGTCTGAACATGGTTGATATACTTAGTAAGTAGAAGCACATGGTGGATATATCATGGGGGGGGGTCTGAAAAAAATTGAGAAACAAATTATATGTCCAAAAAAATGTTTAAATTTACGGGGGGGGGGGCAATCTTGTGCATAAGACAAAGGGATCAGACCCAAAAATGATATATATGAGATATGATACTTATTTACCTACCCATGCTAATGTAAAACAAATCAACATATATTTCTTGTCTCATTTTGTTGTACATGCCACTATTAATTTTGAAAATGTAGCTTTAACTGTGACAGAATAATAATATCTAAGAAACCTCTTTTCCTGCAGACAGATACTTCAGCTCTTTGTCCACTTTGAGATCAGATGATTAAGATGTCAGAGTTATGTGCAACCTATATTCCTACAGCTACATAAACCTAATGAGTCAAATTACGGAAAAAATAATGGACAGATACTTGTTATAATTGAATATGTGGTATGGGAGTGTTTATGTAAAAGAGAGATTGTTGGATAAAAATATTTTGCATTGTTCTGTGATTGTGACGTGTTTTGTTTTTAGTAGAGAGAGAGGGGTAACATGGCAGTTTTAATCTTTGTTTTCAGTGGTGAGGTAACATGGCAGTTTTGATAGTGTTCATTTGTATCATGACTGATCTTTCTCGTGTTCAGAGGCAGTGGCTGGTTATACTCCATTGTTAATTAATGCATCTGAATAAACAGTTCATTTCTGTTTAAATTACAAAATCCATTGTCACAGCATGCCAGATGTCACATGGCTATGCAGAGGTATTGTGTGTTTATTAAACCCATTTGCATCAAAGAATAATGCATACAGAATTAAAATGTTTCTTTAATAAAGCAAAAACGATACTGGCATTAAAAAGATATTATCCAAGAATCAAGTTCACCCACTCAGTGACATGCATTGTGACATGCATTTGTGATATAAAATGCAAAAAGTTTTAGTGTTTAATTTGTTTAGTGAAACAGCAAGACTACTTGTCTCTGGTCTAAACTTTGTTATTTGATAACAAATCATCAAATGGCTTCCCAAGGCTTTGACACATTGTGATAATGTTTGACTTGGCAATAGATACTTATTAAACTGTGTGATTTGTAAAGGCCAAAATTAAATTCAGGATGTTTGGCTTACCTGCATATAAGGCTCAGTGAGCTTATGGCATGTGACTTACCTGGCCATAAGGCTGAATGAGCTTATGGTGTGTGACTTACCTGGCCATAAGACCAAGTGAGCTTATGATATGTGGCTTACCTTGCCACAAGGCTATAAAGTGAGCTTATGGTATGTGCAGACCTGCCAACCCTCATGATTTTGGTATGAATTTCATGACTCGAGATAGCGATTCAAGGATTCACGCCACCTGCAAAAAAATCACTAATTCCCGATTCTCAGTCTGCTTAAATCATCAATAAAATTAATTTTACCCTGTTAAGCACAAGTCAAAATAGCAGTATTGGTCACTCATACCCATAACGGTCCTGTATTGCTAGTCGTGATGTTAGTAAAACTAGATTCGGTTGTTACAGTTTGCCCTGTAGCAAGCATTGTAAATTATATAATCTATATTTAGAACAGAAGTTTTACAAATACTCATGAAGAAAACCGGGGTCCAACTGATTTTTTTTTAAAGTGGCACATGTACATACCTGTAGCAACAATTTTTTAAAAAAAAACACCAAACACCAAATGAAGACAGCTTTTTCGAATGTAGGAATTTTTCAGATATTGAAAGGTTAGCATCTATCGTAATTTGCTTGAGTTCATATTTTTCCGCACATGCACCGACACCACTAATTGTTAATCGTTAGACGTTTCATTTTATGGCTTAATATCATTTTGTAATTAAGCTACACAATGGTTAAAATGTTTTCACCTCCACGGAAAAAGATATGTATTCCACAAAAAAGTGAAATATAGATTGGAGTACACCAAAAATTGGCCTTGCATTCAGCCATCAAACATCGATGTACATTATGCTTTCCGTACAGTGGCATGAATTTTAGAATTGGGAATCTGCATAGAGGTGGATATCGTTGCTTACAATTTACCTGTCATACATGTACTATATAATAATATTATTATATTGTAAAATGTATGACATAAATTGTAAGCAATGATATGAGCCCCTCTGGGCATGTGGCAGAATGATGTGAAAAAGCACACAGCTTACAAAAAGCACATAGATATTGGAAAAATGAAGAGCATCCAGCAGATTTCAGCTCTGGAGTACTTTGAGCTGCCTACTCAAGTTCTGCAAGCTACCAATGCTGAAGCATTGTTTGTGAGTTTTCTTGCTGAACATAATCTGCCTTTCTCAGTTGGAGGTGAGCAACAGTGACAGTGAAAGAGTATTTCCCATTGTAAGGAAAAATAAGACAATCTTTAGTGCATCCTTAGGTGCTGAAAATTTGCAACAGTTTTAGTCACCAAGATTAAACAGAAGGCAAGAAGCCTGAACTGTTTTAAAACAAATTTACCATAACGCAATTGTGGAAGTTCAAGTCTACCACAGCATCATATCATGACAAATAGCATGAAGTTTGTGTATATCAGTAAATTTGGCTGTAAATAAATTTGTACTTGTAATAGTGTAAATAATATGTTTTAGTTTTATCTTGGGATTTTCATATACTGCAGTACTGACCATCAATGTAGATGGAGCTAGAATTTTTCACTAATTGGGTTCAAAATTCACTAATTTTTATCCCTCTTTTCACTAATTGCGACTCTGAAAGGTTGGCAGCTCTGTATGTGACTTACCTGGCCATAAGGCTAAATGAGCTTATGGCATGTGGCTTACCTGACCACAAGGTTATCTGAGTTTATGGTATGCGGCTTACCTGTCCACAAGGCTCTCTGAGCTTATGGTATGCGGCTTACAATCCATAAGACCAAGTGAGCTTATGGTATGTGACTTACCTGGCCAGAAAGCTATGTGATCGTACAGTATGCAGCTTACCAGGCCATAAGACCAAGCCAGCTTATGGTATGTGACTTACCTGGCCAGAAAGCTATGTGATCGTACGGTATGCAGCTTACCAGGCCATGAGACCAAGTCAGCTTATGGTATGTGACTTACCTGGCCAGACAGCTATGTGATCGTACAGTATGCAGCTTACCAGGCCATGAGACCAAGTCAGCTTATGGTATGGTCGTGCTGGTGTGCATCATCCATTGACAGTTGCAGTTATGAGTTTCACAAAAACCACTGTACCAATTTCAATCAAGCTTCACAGAAATCATCCTGACATGAAGGCATTTCACTTTTACACAAATGATACTAAATGAGCCATCAAATATGGCTGATATTTGTTGAACATGGAAAAACCATTAAACTAATTGCAAAAACTGCAGGACAGAATTAGACCTTTTATGATAGTATGCATGTGTTAAGTTAAATGACACATCAGTACATTCCGGCCATATGGAGGGGATCAGCCCATAATACATTAGCAAGCTGGGATTTAGCCTAGCACATAGCTCTAGTCCACAAATCTGGGGTCAGCCCAGAATACATTCTATGCGGGAATCAGCCTAGCATAGATTTAGTTAAGATGGGATCAGCCCATAATACATTAGCAAGCTGGGATTCAGCCTAGCACATAGTCTACTTAAGCTGGGATCAGCCCAGAATGCACTATAATGCTGGGATCAGCCTAGCAACGATTGGGACTAGTCTTTTTACATTCTGATTCTAGCCCATGAGTAGCCCCCACAGAGAAAGCCAAATATTGTGTAAATATTTTAATTAAGTATGGATGTTATATTATTTATGAGTTTGATGTTATAGAATATTGGTAATAATGAAAAGTGGCATATCTGAGAGAAAGGGAGAGAGTGAGAGAGAGAGAGACAAATGCATATACTCATGTATCCTATATTTCTTACAATGCATGTATTAAATCTTTTCTCGTACAAGTCAGTACTGTTTTGTTGTGCATAAATGGTGCCAGTTGAAAGTTAGATTCCAAAAATGTAAACTTTTAGTTTAGAGACAGAAATTGTGGCATAAAAGCCTTTTATATTTTTACAGATGATAATATTCAACCAACAAATATGGCTGCTATTACTGAAAATAGAAGAACCTTCAAACAACTTGACAAAAAACAGAATTTAATCAAATTTGATGGAAATCTTTGTGGCATGAAGGACTTTTGAATTTTTACAGCTGATGCTAATTCTTCATTGATATCATGACAGTTACTAAAATTAGAAAAACCTTGAAGCAACTTCTAAAAAGAAAACATGGAACAGAATTTGACCAAATTTGACAGAAAGCATCCTAGCATAAGGCCTGTCAGATTCTTTTAAATTAGCAATCTAATCATTACTGAAATAGGAAAACCTTTGGATACATTATGAAATCTAGAAAGCAGAGATAAATGAGATTTGATAAAAATCAATCTGGTATAGTTTCTGGATTTGTCTTCCATCCTCATTTTTCCATCTGTTAATATTTGCTTGTTAAATTTCTGATTCAAGCATGAGCAAACTTGGAACATTGGTTTATATCATCAAAATCTCAGATGAGGTTGATAATGAGTGAGATCCATGCATATTTATTGAATGGTAGCGAAGTGGTCTAGAGCACTCATCTTTACTGATCACAGCAATCTGATCTATGTCCATGTGTGTTGGAGTCTTGGGCTCATCCAATGCGGGTATGTGAAAGCTTACCTATAGCTTCTTACTGGGGTTCTCTATAGTTCTGCCATGTATAGTCTACCATGTTCTGAAAAATGGCATTAAACCTACACCTACTTTTATGACTCTATGGTCATAAACTGAGTGATGGAAAGAAGCAAAACCAACAAGTTTTGTAAAACTTAAATAATTTAATTATTAAAGTTATATAATGAAAAATGTAAGAGGAACTTAAAGTATTATGAATTGAATCCAAAATAATCCATCAGAAGTTATATTCAAGTCAAAAATGGTTGAATGTTCCAAATGAATTTCAGATTCACTGATGTATTGGTCTGCCAGCAGTCCTTGCGTATCACAATGACATTGTCCAGAACTCCTTAGAATAATTCACAATAGTCCAGAATAATCTTTTAGCCCTATGAGCACTTTGTAGTTCCAGTGAATAATCTAAACAAATGTTTCCTCTCAAATAATACCTAAACACAATATTAAATACTTTTGAAGACTGATCTTACAACAAAATTAAGAAATTAGAATAAAAAATTGTCCAGCTCCATGTACTTGTATACAAGCATAAGAGGTAAAAATGCTTTTTGATCATATTAGCTGTGTGACTTTTTGCAGATATCCCACATCGTAAAGGAACGCACCTGACCTAACCCATCCAATGGAAATAACTTCATTCTTCTGAGAGCCCACTTTACCCCACCAGCCAGTGAGAAACCATTATAAAGCAACTGTTAGATTTTGGGGTTTGGAGGTCAGAGGTCATGGTCATGTTAAGTCTAGTAAGAAAATAATGGTTTCTGCACAGAGACTTTAGTTTAAGACCACATACCGTGACTCAAGGCATAAGACCTATTGGTCCATAATCTTTCAAGTAAAACATGCCCTACCAGTTCCTGTCTTGAGCCATATGTATAATATGCCATTCAAGTTGCTGTTATACTTGACTATGTTGGGGAAAAATTATATCAATTAAAATACTTTACAACATGCAGTGTTCACTTTCTAAAAAAATCTTTTAGTCAAAGCTATGCGACATGAAATGTTTATTTATTTGTTTTTAAATCTTTACTCAGAGGTATGCATTTTCTCTTGCAGACAACTGTTGGTCTTGAAGGCTCCAGGAACAGATGCAGTGAACCTGAGTGTCAGTCTCTCTTGTGACCTACTTATTGCTGGCTGTGACAAATCATGCTATGCATGGAGACTCAGCAAACTTACTGGAAAAGCAAGGTAAATGATGTTGATGTGCCGTTTTCTCTGATATTTTATTATTCACAGCCTTAAATATTATTAGAGTTGCTCTTGTCATTCTGTTCATTGTCCATATGTTACATCTTCATTTTGAACTCAGATATTGCCATGCTATTTTTAGGTGGATGTATCTGGGATAGTACAGCATACACTTAATAAAATAAGGTCTCAGTGATTTGTGCCTCATTGATTTTTGATAAGTTTTGTATTAGGCCAGTTTCTGTGGAAGCATTTTGTATAGATGCAGCACCATCCCTTTAAAAGATTTGGGCAAGGCAGACCATTTGTTCAAATTTTATCAGTCATCACACTCAGACCCATTTTTATAAGAATAGAAGATAAATGTGTCTTAACTTGTCTTTAGGTAAACAAAAAGTATATATTTATATACTTCTAATGGTTTTAAAACATCAAATTTTAATTTAAAATGCATCAAATAATTGCATGATGTGTATGATTATTAAATCATGATGAACAATTTTTTATTTCATTACATGCTATTTTAATGTAATATTGTATGCTGGACTTGATCTTGTCCAAAACTGAGTTAATTTCTGCTTGATCTGGTTGACTTTTTTAAGTTTTATTTTGTGTAAACAACTAATACATAGCTAAATTATTCTCTCTGTGTATGGGCTTAATATCAGGATCATTATTAATAGAAGTAGTAAATATGTTTATTTGGGTCTACGTTTTGGAATTTCCTGAGTGTAATCCAGGTTATGGTTTTGGTTTTGTAAACATCAGGATCATTCTAGAAGGTTATTTTCTGTTAGTTAATGGGCTTTTGTAGAAAATGCTAAAAATGCTAATTGTGACCTGAGGTCAAGTAGAGAACTATATAATCTTGCAGCTGTAAGGACTTGGTCATTCATCCTTTAACATCTAGCAGTTTCAAGTTGTATATTATATGTTGTGTCCAGTAGTTTGGGGCTGGAATCTTTTTTGTTCAAATTACTGAATTCAGGTGATTATTTTCTCTGGAAATATAATAGTGCTCTGATATAATTCTTGGATAAAGACATTCGCTGGAATTTATAGTGAATTCAAACCTGGAATTATATTATTGTGATTCAACAAAAGACTGTTGGCACATCATCAGCTATAACAGACATGTCATCGCCTTCAGTTTTTGGATTTATTCTAGACTTTTACTGAATTTTATTCAGACTTTAAATTACTAGGACTTGTGTCCATAATTCTTGGATTATTTTGGGATTTAATTAGCAATACCGTAAGTTCTCTTTTTCATTTTCACATTGTATTCCAGGGAAATATATTATTTGTTAAATTTTACAAAGCTTAATTGTCTTTTTCTCTTTTCTGTTACTTATTTTAAGAGCATAGACTCATAACACAAAACAATTTTTGTATCTTTTCTCATTGATACAAGAATGACTCAACATTCCTTTTGCTTCTTCTGTCATGTTTAAGAAAATAAGCTATTAGAGATTATGTTAATAAAAGAACATTTTGAAGCATTAGGAAACATTTTTGTTTTTACCACATGTTTTAAGGATTTTATGTGCTGTACCCTTATCATGTATTTTATCATGTTTACATTTAGCTGGAGGGGTTTTCCTTTCAAACTTTTTTGCAGTTTTTCATTTTTTAAATTTTATTTTTAACTTTATAATTAGTTGGAACCATATAGCGACTATTTTGCTGAGATGCTGTGATATGAAACTACACTCAAACATACTAAATTGTAGCTTGCTAGGTGACTAAAAATTCTTTTTTCAATTCTTCAAGTGCCAAATGAAAGTATAAGTTATTGGATTTTCTGTATTTTGTTAAGGCTGTATTGTTTTCATGTTCTCAATTTTTGCTTGCCAGTGAAGTAATGAAGTACAAGTGACCTCCTACTGAACAACTGCCATCAGTATTATTAATGGCTGTTTGCACTGTCAGATTTATAGTGTGCAGATTTTGTTTTACTGACACTGCCATCAGCTTTATGCATTGGTTTTTTATGGAACTTATGGTGTTTGTCACTTTAATGTGAACCACACTAAGAGAAATGTAGGTTACTGACCTACTTTTATTTACTTGATTGATTTTGTTCTTTAAGTTTAACCCAGGTGTACAAGTTTTCTTTCTGTGTATATCTCCAGCTGTAGTCATAGCATATTAATGGAACTGGGTCAGGATTTTTAATGCATCATTTTTAACCATCCCTGGGAAATATAGGTCACTGTAACATGTCTTAAATTAATGACAGTTGTGTACAGGTTAACATGAATGTGAAGATTTTGTCTTACTAGCAGATCTCCAGCTGTAGATATGCTTTGTTCATGGAACAGTGTCAAAGCATATGTACCTTATATCATTCTAATGGAACCCAGGTGAAAGTTGATCAAAGTGACCTACTTTCTTGCACTAATGATATTGTTTACAGGTTAATGCCAGTGTACAAAATTATTGTCCTGGTAAGTCTCCAATTTTAGACTTGGTATCCATATGTAATTATGGTAATTGTATTATGTGCAACATTTGGAACCACCCTAGAGGAAAGCTCTTCACAGTGACCTGCTTACTATTCAAATACTTGTGACTGTTATTAAATGATGATCCTTCCAACTATTGGTACACCATGTTCTTGAAATCTGGTCAGGATGTTCCTGGTATCATTCTAAACCACTCAAGGTGAAATAGTAAGATATTTTTCTCCTTCAGATATGTTCCCTGATCACATTAACTTTATTGATATAAGCCTGCTGCTTCCCAGGTCCAGCCCTAATAAAATGATGAAAATTTCATCATATCTGAGCAGCTCATTTGGACCAAGGTCAATAACTTGTACTCCCCTTGCCGCCACCAAGGCATGGGAAGATACATGAGTCATGTCTGCTATGTTGCAAATGTACTTGCAGCATGTGCACTGTGGGTTGGAAGAAATGTGGGCTACAATTCTACTAAATCAGCCAAAAGGAGAGACAAAAGAAATGAATCTTGCAAAAATAATGTCGATAATTTAAGCAAACATCCAAAGTGAGCATCTCTTGTGTGCTTTGGCTCTGTTCCCCACCCCCAGTGTGATTAGTGTGATGTTTCACAGCCTGCCTCCTTTGAATTGATACATTGTCTAATTCAGGAGACAACACAATCATTAAATTCAGGCCAGATATTACCCTTGTTTCCATCTCTTGCATCTCTACAGGTTTTCCTGACTCATTGGTGGAGTGTCCCTCCAATTTTAGGTAGCCCATTGGGTGTAAGTGCTCCCACATGTCATGGCATGGCCTTTGTGCCTGGAAGTCTTGAGTGCATGTGGATTTTGTCTGATCTGTTGGATCCATCTCTCTTACTGTTCCTTTGGCAACATGCCCATATTGATCCAGGGATTTTAGAGAGAAATCTCTCCTTACATTAAAAATGCCCTTGGCATGGCCAGTATTGTCGATGGATGGTTTGTCTTCCGCATGACTAGTAGCATGCTGACCATACTCCTTGTAAACTAGCTGACTGTTCCTGTATAGCACATTCATCCAATATACCAGGCTTACCATATGTCCACAGCTTTTCCACATGGGAGTTACCATGACTGATGCAAAGATGCATCATCTGTGCCACTCGGTATGGGTTAATTATCAGGATATGCAAGCTGAACCAAAACAGAATATGCACACAGTGAGTGTGATGATCCTCAATAAGACAACCTTACTCAGACCCAACTATGGAGCTTCAAGGCTGCCTCAAACAAGTACGTAGGGTGTTGTCTGCTTTAATTCCTACTTTTTAATCATCTAGATTTTATTGTGAACTGAAGTAAGTCTAGTCTTCATCGATCCAGCTTTTGTCCATCTGGTTATGGAATTTCACACCAACTTCAGTCTGGTATGGCTCCCTCATGTTCGCATAGTATGGATCATTGAACTCGTAGAGTTTGTTCTCAACAAGACATGGATTTCATTGAGTGTTCTTGCCTCAACTTAGATTATTCAATCCAGTCATTCCTCTCTGCCACCTTTTTATTTGCCCCTTACAAATGATATTCTGGCCCAGTGGTGCCCCTTTTCAAGTCTCGCCGATCAAAGTCATGATAAATCACAAGGTACAATCATTCCTGCATCAGTGGCACAAATTCATGTTGGCTCATGACGGGAATTCTTCTTGAGAAGCCAAAAGCAGAAATGACAGTATGTACCAACCCAATATGTATTGTTGGGGTGCCCACCAGTTGCAGGACTTCACTACAGTCAGGGTTTGGCCTCTCTACATCAGTCTTCTTGAAATGAAGGCTGTCATCAACACCTTTCAGCTCTGGAATGATCGACTCTCGGGAAAAAATCCTAATTATGTCACACAACTCTGTAGTGTTGACCTACCTCCTCAAACAGGGCAGCACCAAATCACCTGACCTGTGAGTTCTGATATTGTCAATTTCTATATTGGTGTGACCAACTCCATATCAACATACAAATCAGGCACATTCCATTCACATTCTCTGACACAGAATGGTCTCTCCATCAATCAGTTTTTCTGAGTTTGTGCATTTTGGGGATATCCTATGATCGATCTTCTTGCAGTAAGGTGGAATCACAAGTTGACCAACTTGTCTCTTCAGTTCCTGACCCAGAACCTTGGGCATGGATGCACTGTCAATCAGCTGGGAGGGGCTGTGGACCTTTGCCTACCCTCTAACAGCCTTGGTACCAAATATAATCCAAAAGTTGCAAGCTAATTCTAATAGCCCGTCTCAGATGGGTCATGTCCAGGGTGACTGATCTGCCTCGGAAGATTCCAGCCAAGCCAGATCTTCTCAAACAAGTACGGTTACATCATAGCTGATGCAATATCTTTTGCGTATATTTAATTTGTATTGTATGTAGGCTTTTGTCCGTGATTGAACTTAATCCATAATTGAGGATAGGATTTGGGCCTAACTGTCTAATGTCTTGTTATTTTGTAAGTAACATATTACATGGCTAATTCTTGACTGTGATTTTAGATCATATATTAATATTATTATTTGTAGGTAAATATGTTTACTTAGATCTGAATTCAGGATATTGTTATTCCTCTGGAAAAAACATGGTCCATCTGCCCTTTCCAAGGTAGCTTGTGCTAAAATTTAAGTAAACCGACCTGACCTTGTTTATGAATTTTATGAAAATTCCAATAGTAAATGACCTAGATCCAGGGCATTTTGTTGTGTCATAAGTCAGGTGACTGTCTGTATATAAGTTTGTAGTAACCAGAATTATTTATTCTATATCTTAACATCAGTCTTGGTGGAATCAATTTTAGTAGTGTTCACTTAAGAGGATTGAATTTATATAAATTATTCATTGGAATTACAAAGTGCTTGTTGATTTAGGAGTGAACCACTATTTTGGACTTATTGTAAATTCATTCAAGGACATTTTGGATTGTATCATTGTGATATATCATGACTGTTAGTACATTAGCACAATTCCAGGCACATCAGCACATTAAAAATTGGAATTCATTTGGAATGCTCTATACTTTTGGATTTGTGATAGAACTTTTAGGGCTACTTGGATTTAATTCACAAGACATAATTTACATTAAAATTTGCTTTCTTGCACTAACTGTAATGTTTGCAGGTTAACATCATTGTAATGGTTGTGTCTTGATGACACATCTGCATGCAGCATTCATGGAGCACCTTGCATCATTCTAAATTACCCCATGTACAAGCTGGTCATGGTTAACTTTCATTTTCTTACGCAATCAGTATTTAGTTTTTTTTCATTTACAGGCTAACCAAATATAAAGGATTTGTTTTGGTGATCTTCATCTGTGGGCTTCATATCTTGATGGAATTTGATCATGATGCTTCTTGCATTAGAATTAGATGACAGTAATCACAAAGTGTTTGTGTAGAGATCTTTATACTGTATACCCATGAGTTGCCATAGAACATTATACAAAATACTATGGTGTGTTGTAGCAATCTAACATTGGTGTATTATAACACTGTAGCAAAAGGATCTTGGTCACAAGTTATCTCTGGTATTTAGCCATATTTACTGTATTAAAGCTAAGTTTCATGTTTTCCTCACAGTGTTTACATATTTTGCTTTGCCTTTCAGTTCATGCATAAGTTTAATTTCTTTTCTTCTTTTTTTAAGAGACCCAGACCTGGAGTTTTTACACCCTCAAGAAAAGGAGGTGCTGCATGATGAGGATGTAGTAGTTGATGGACTGTTACTTTTATCCAACAACTGTATAGGTACTAGTTATTTTTTCCTCTACCCATCATCATACAGTGATGTGCTGTTTCTCTAACTAACAAAACATATACTGTGAATATGTTGGCATATCAGCAAACATTTGGTAATTAAATGTAGTGCTAATATAAGAAAAAAAAAACAATTATCATGAAGTATTTGGATACGTGGATAAATGAGATCATTTCTGAGCTCAGTATGTTTAACATTCAAAGAGTCTATAATCAGTCTGTAATATATACCTGTGATTGGAAGCTAAAATGTTTGAATGAAGCATCATTATTTCCCTCATTGTGTAGACAGTCTGGAAGGGGTGCTTGTCTTTGAATAAAGATTGCTTTTAAAAGGGTTAGGCAGAGTGGGAATGAGAATTCTAGATCCATTTTCAGATCATTTGCTATGCATTATTGTTTTCTGTGATATCTCTTTACAAAGAATTTTTTGCAGTGACTTGTAGCAAGTTGTGCTTAAATCCAGTTCAAAATGTTGGACTTGCTGACCGTGTCTTTTCTATACCATGGAATTACTTGCTGACCGTGTCTTTCCTATACAATGGAATTACATGCTGACCGTGTCTTTCCTATACCATGGAATTACATGCTGACCGTGTCTTTCCTATACCATGGAATTACATGTTTCCGTGAATATTAGAAATGAATTGCTGTAATGTATTACAAAGAAATAAAAATTTGGAAGCATTAGCATATCTTAAAGGTCAATGAACTGGAAATCTATTTGAATTTTCCTCAAAGTGATCCACCTGCAGAAAAATGATCATGACCCACTGTTTTGATATTTTCCATTCTGTTGCAGACTTTGTCACTTGTTTCTGCAAATGATGTGTACAACCTATCTTCTAAAATTTTCTTGCACAGATATGAATGTCTCATAAGCCCTTCTTAAACTAATTGATGTTGCCCCACACTTTCAGTCCGACCTTTGATAGGTTCTTTCACATCACAAGAATGCTACTTTTCCAATATTTTTAAACTTTGGGATGAAAGATATAAAAATTATAAAAGATATGACACCAGGTTTACTTTAACCAGTGGAATTTGTCCCCCAAAATAATAATGTGTAAGAAATATTGTCTGCTTGATGTGTATTCAGCTGAATACTTTTATGTGAGTGATATTCAAATATAGATATGATAGATGTATAAAATATTTCAGGGGTCTGTATATCAGTGATGGTTTGTTTGATAAATTCTGTATATTAATGATGGTATGTTTGGCAAATCTTTATATTAATGATGGTATGTTTGATAAAATCTATATTTCAGTGATGATATGTTTGATAAAGTTGTTATATCAGTGATGGTATGTTTGATAAATTGTATATATCATTGATGGTATGTTTGATAAAGGGTATATATCAGTGATGGTATGTTTGATAACAATCTATATATCCACGATGGTATGTTCAAAGCTGCCAACCCTCACGATTTTGGTTTGAAATTCATGACTTTCTACAGCGATTCACAGATTCACACCGCATGCAAAAAATTCATGAATTCCTCAGTTCTCAATTATTTTAAATTTTCCCATTAAGTACTAGTCGTGATATCAGCAGTTGCCAAAACGATCCGTACTGCTAGTCGCAATGTTAGTAGAACTATAGCCAGTTGGTACAGTTGACCCGATAGCAAGCATTTTAGCGTATTTTAACCTATATGCATAAGAGTAGTTTTACAAATGCTTTTGAAAGAAACTGGGGCCTAACCAGAACTTCTCTCCGCACATGCGCCGCCAACACTGATCTGAATTACAATTGGGAATGTGCACAAGGGCTGGTATTGTTGTTTACAATTTACCTGTTGTACATGTACCATGAAGTAATATTATTATATAAGACAGATAAATTATAAGCAATGATACGAGCCCCTGTGGGCATGTGCAGAACGATGTGGAAAAGCACACTGCTGTAGCACCCCCAGCAGATTACAGTTTTGGAGTACTTTAAGCCACCTACTCAAGTCCTGCATGCTACCAATGCGGAAGCATTGTTTGTGAGCTTTCTTGTTGAACATAACCTGTCTTTCTCAGTTGGAGATCAGCAACAGTGACAGTGAAAGGTTATTTCCTTTATTGCCTCCTTAGGTGCTGAAAATTTGCAACAATTTTAGTTACCAAGATTAACCAGCAGGCAAGAAGTCTGAACTGTTTTGAAAACAAATTTACCATAGCCTGATTGAGGAAGTTCAAGACTGCCACAGCATCATATCATGACAAATAGCGTGAAGTTTGTGTATATCAGTAAATTTGGCTGCAAATAAAGTAGTACATGTAATCAGTGTAAATAATATGTTTTATTTTTATTTGGGGATTTTCATATAATGCAGTACTGACCATTGAAGTGGGTGGAGTTAGTGTCATGATATACTTTTTAACTAATTGTGTTCAAAATTCACTAATTTTTATCCCACTTTTCACTAATTGCGAGTCTGGAGGGTTGACAGCTCTGTATGTTTGATAAAATCCATATACCAATGATAGTATGTTTTGTTCTATCATTTGGAAAAGGTACAAAACTGCCAACCATTACAGTTGTGCCCTAAGTCTTACATATATGACTCATAAAATATGGACCTACAGGATAAAAGCACAAATTACAGAAATATGATTGTGGTAATTATAGGTTACTGAATTTGTAGGGGAAAATATGAACACGTTTTTCTGAGTAATATGACACAACCTTGGGAGTGTTGTATTAGTCTGAAAAAACGAGTTCATTTTTTCACATACAAATGCAGTAACCTTTTTATTATATACTAGTTTTGTTTTTCTACTGTAGGCTTAATTATAAAAAATACACTAAGAAAACAAAGTAATTGAATTTATGATGTATTCCAGAATAAATGCAAAACTTTAGAATCATCAGTTCATAGCAATATTAAAGTGCAAATAGAACTGCCCAGCAACCTTTGAGTTTCATCGCATGCTTGATATTAGTTGTAAAAAAAAATGCTCATTTTCAGTCTACTGCACACTGAAATTTAGAGTCATATTTTGTGAATGAATGTGCATTGAAACAACTTTTCCAGTTTGTCTGGAATGGATGGATTTTGTTTTCTTGTTGATCCAACTGGATTCTTCTTTTCAGCTTGTGATGGACTGAGTTTATTGGGCTAATTCCATATGATGTACATGTGATTTGATCAGTTGATTCAGCTGCACCTGTGTTTCTGTTTTGTCATTGATTGCTTAGAATCATAATGTGGGGAAATGTGAATTCTTTTAATTTAAATTATCAAGAAAGTACATTCCAGGAAAACTCAAGGTGCATAAATATAAGTATAATTATTGCCATTCATATTTACAACTAAAGTAAACTTATGTTTATGCCGTATCACTTGCTTGTATCTTGGTTGGAGGGACTTTAGCTATGTCATTTATGGCTGCTATCGCTTGCCTAACATTGTATCAAAATAGTTCAATGGTGAAAATTGCAATGCTGCTGGTGTGACAGTCCATTTAGCCAGCAGAAATAAGACATCTTTGTCAGTTTGAATGTAGGCATTTTGAATGCATTCCACATGAACATAGTTTGACTGCATTCCACATGAACATAGGCAGTTTGAATGCATTCCACATGAACATTGGCATTTTGAATGCATTCCACATGAACATAAGCAGTTTGAATGCATTCCACATGAACAGAGGCAGTTTGAATGCATTCCACACAAACATAGACATTTTGAATGCATTCCACATGAATGTTAGCAGTTTGAATGCATTCCACATGAACATAGGCAGCTTGAATGCATTCCACATGAACATAGACAGTTTGAATGCATTCCAAACAAACATAGGCAGTTTGAATGCATTCCACATAAACAGAGGCAGTTTGAATGCATTCCACATAAAGGTAGGCAGTTTGAATGCATTCAACATAAACATAGGCTGTTTGAATGCATTCCACACAAACACAGGCAGTTGTAATGCATTCCACACAAACATAGGCAGTTTTAATGCATTCCACATGAACATAGGCAGTTTGAATGCATTCCACATGAACATAGGCACTTTGAATGCATTCCACACGAACATAGGCACTTTGAATGCATTCCACATGAAGATAGGCAGTTTGAATGCATTCCACATGAACATAGGCAGTTTGAATGCATTCCACATGAACATTGGCAGTTTGAATGCATTCCACATAAACGTAGGCAGTTTGAATGCATTCCACACAAACATAGACAGTTTGAATGCATTCCACATAAATGTAGGCAGTTTGAATGTATTCAACATAAACATAGGCAGTTTGAATGCATTCCACATGAACATAGGCAGTTTGAATGCATTCCACATGAAAATAGGCAGTTTGAATGCATACCACATGAAAATAGGCAGTTTGAATGCATTCCACATGAAGATAGGCAGTTTGAATGCATTACACATGAACAACATTTTGAATGCATTCGTCATGAACATAAGCAGTTTGAATGCATTCCACATGAAGATAGGCAGTTTGAATGCATTCCACATGAAGATAGGCAGTTTGAATGCATTCCATATGAACATAGGCAGTTTGAATGCATTCCACATGAAGACAGGCAGTTTGAATGCATTCCACATGAATATAGGCGGTTTTGCGTTCCTCATGAACATAAGCAGTTTGAATGCATTCCACATGAACATAGGCAGTTTGAATGCATTCCACATGAACATAGGCAGTTTGAATGCATTCCACATGAAGATAGGCAGTTTGAATGCATTCCTCATGAACATAGGCAGTTTGAATGCATTCCACATGAAGACAGGCAGTTTGAATGCATTCCACATGAATATAGGTGGTTTTGCATTCCTCATGAACATAAGCAGTTTGAATGCATTCCACACAAACACAGACATTTTGAATGCATTCCACATGAAGATAGGTAGTTGGAATGCGTTACACATGAACAGCATTTTAAATGCATTCCACATGAAGATAGGCAGTTTGAATGCATTCCACACAAACACAGACATTTTGAATGCATTCCACATGAAGATAGGTAGTTGGAATGCGTTACACATGAACAGCATTTTAAATGCATTCCACATGAAGATAGGCAGTTTGAATGCATTCCACACAAACACAGACATTTTGAATGCATTCCACATGAAGATAGGTAGTTGGAATGCGTTACACATGAACAGCATTTTAAATGCATTCCTCATGAACATAGGCAGTTTGAATCCATTCCACATGAACATAGGCAGTTTGAATGCATTCCTCATGAACATAGGCAGTTTGAATGCATTCCACACAAACACAGAAGTTTTGAATGCATTCCACATGAAGATAGGTAGTTGGAATGCGTTACACATGAACAGCATTTTAAATGCATTCCACATGAAGATAGGCAGTTTGAATACATTCCAAACAAACATAAGCAGTTTGAATGCATTCTGCATAAACATAGGCAGTTTGAATGCATTCCACACAAACATAGGCAGTTTGAATGCATTCCACGTAAATGTAGGCAGTTTGAATGCATTCAACATAAACATAGGCAGTTTGAATGCATTCCACATGAAGATAGGCAGTTTGAATGCATTCCACATGAAGAGAGGCAGTTTGAATGCATTCCACATGAAGACAGGCAGTTTGAATGCATTCCACATGAATATAGGCGGTTTTGCATTCCTCATGAACATAGGCAGTTTGAATGCATTCAACATAAACATAGGCAGTTTGAATGCATTCCACATAAAGATAGGTAGTTTGAATGCATTACACATGAACAGCATTTTAAATGCATTCCTCATGAACATTGGCATTTTGAATGCATTCCACATGAAGATATGCAGTTTGAATGCATTACACATGAACAGCATTTTGAATGCATTCCTCATGAACATAGGCATTTTGAATGCATTCCTCATGAACATAGGCAGTTTGAATGCATTCCACATAAAGTCATTGTATCTGCAATGTCTACAGCTATTACTAATGATGAGGGACAAAAACACCTATTGACACTTTGACAGAGACAAAGGAAAATTTTTATTTAGAATATTTATAACTACATACTATATAATGACAGGAACAAACACTGAAGAATGCTTGCTGACATGAAAAGGAAATGTTATACCAATTTTGGGTTACAGCAGAAAGGTCAGTGTTACTGTGACCCAAATAACTGTTACAGTGACTCAAATAGACAGTTTTCTACACCATCATATTACAGTAAAACTCACATTGTTTTGAAAGTTAATCACAAATGGAAGATACTGATATTAGGGTTAAAAGGTCAAGATCAGGTCATGGAGATCTGTTGGTCATTGATGTTCATGGTCAACTATGACCTACTAATGCCTGCATGCAGGTATGTTAAGCATAGGGCAGGTCATTCACTGTGTTTTTATTGAAACAAGCTATAATGTAACCTCATTTCTATTACTTGGTCTTTTCAGTCAGCAAGCAGGTTGGTCAAAGCTGTCTGTATTTATGGGATTTAAAGCAGCACATTCCTGACCACTACAAGTCTCGGACCCAGGTTGTTCCTATCATTCCTCTTGCACTACTGGACTACACATTGCTGGAAGTGGACTATGTGTACCCAGGGGCGAGTCAAGGTAAAACTTAAAATGATAGGAATTTTATGGAATTAGCTAATAAGCCTTAAGACATTCATCCATACATACATCTGAGTCACCAGGGCACTTAGCTCTTACCTCATATGTTAAACAATTTTAGCACAAGATTTTAGGTTATTAGATTGCCATTATTCTCCACTATGAAAATGGCAAAAGTTTCAATCTACATACATTTAAGATTTCCAAATGCCTGTATACCTCCATAGGCTAGCAGATGGGAAGTACTTTATTTTTATCTGACAAATCTTTGCTGAGCCCTTTGGCAATGTCAATGCTAGATTGAGTCTGTTATTTTTTTTTAAAACAGTTAGTGCAGTGTAGATGTGTTCCACATTTATAAAAAAGTAATACTAGTAAATAGATACCATAAATCACTTTAAATATATTGATATCAAATTTCATTTTTTTTTTAGTTTAATGATGCATATTTGTGTACTTAATAAATTTTTTAATTTAAAAAAAAATGATAAAATGTTGAGCGTTGATTTATGGATAATGAAGATCATGTCATCCTTCACTTTCTGACATTTCTATGCAAAGGGACTTAATTCTCACAGAGAGAGATTTTTCTCTCATGGAGATGTGGTTAGGACTATTACTTAATCATGGACCTCAATCATGGTTAGGGTTATTAATGCATCAAGGACCTTAATCATTCTTCTTTGAACGACATCATGAAAGCTGCATGCTGTTGGCATCACACTACCTTCTCTTCATTCCACTTTTGATAAGTGTCAAACCAGAGTGAAGGTATTTACATAAAAGTTCCAGTTGTGTCAGCCCAACAAGTCATTAAGGCATGTTCCAATCTGTGGTACGGATACCTCCTTACAGTAAATGATGTCTTATCTTTAGGCCATCATAGGTTGAACATATGACATAGTTTTATGTGGAATATTTGTCTTCTGGATGCTTTACTCCTGCTCCTGTCATGCTTAGCATGTCAGATAATTTTTGTTGATGTTTTTTATTTTTTTCCTTCAAATTTGGAAATAGGAGGCATGGTCTGTGTGGGTGATGCAGATGGAAAATTATACATGTATGATGTTGCCACTGTCCTCAAGAAGAAGAAACAGAGTGACAAAATTCTTATACCATCAAGGGTAAGAAGAAAGCAAATTTAGCTGTAAAACTTACATTGTTGTATATTTCAGAGACTATTCAAGAACTGAAAATTTAGGAGGGAAATTCTTGAACTAATCATGAGTTAAATTTATTGAGTTCTGACCAGAATATTAGGAGGTTGCAGTATAGATCATTTGGATGCATGCTGTAAACATATTTGTACAGTCAATCCAAACACTCAGTCAATTTTAGATTCGTTTAGTAGACTGGTTAGTCCACAGACAGCTCCATATCTGTATCTTTCTTTCACTTAGAAAGTATGAAGACCATTCTAGCATCACAACAAGCCAACATATATGTGACACATGATCAGAGAGTTTACAAGATAAATTATATGGCTTATCATCACCAGTTTCTGTTTTGATATTTGAAATTATCAACAGTATATAGTAACCTTGGCCACAAGCCGCCTTTGAAGTGAATTTTGCAACCAAACATTGTTAAATATGAGAAATCTAACAACTTATTGCTCTCACAAAATGACATACTGCACCGGCTGAAAACCTTATTTTTGTGGACCACTCCAAGGGCAGTATTCCATCTAGCAAGTTTCATTTGCATATTAAGTTAGCATGATCATGGCTGGGTCCGGCGATAACATTGATACACAGGTAATCTGAGACTCCTCTGTCACTACACCCCATTTTTAATATATGGATAGTTATTATGGGATGTGGGGTCAGCGTACAAAAGTTGGAATTTGCCACTGCCGTGTAATGGTGGCATAAGGTAGCCACTTAAAAGCAGGCCTGACAAACTTGCACTATGTCTTACGGAATCGCAGCTGCATGAAATCAATGGAAAAGATTTATTTTCTGAGAAATTGTGAGTAGTAAAATCATCATATCTCCGAACATTTATGCTAAATTATTACGCTGTGTAATATGTAGTTTAAATTCATATGTTGATTCTTAAATAGGTCACAGGAGAAATGGGAGAAGTGTCATCCTTTGTATTATATATTAGGTAAATCATAAAAAAATATCAAGCCCCTGTGAGTATCATTACAGGTGTGGGGACTGGTTTATTCCAGACATAAGATACAAGCAGACAAGTGGATTTTAAAGAAAATTAAACTGTTTTTATAATTTTGAATGTATTTTTGTCAAAATTTAAATCAACCCTTTTGTAATGAAGTCTTAAAAAGTGATGGAATTTTAGCTTAGGTTAGGTTGTTTGAACAATGTTTGGTTTTTTTAGCAGAGATTAATTCAGAGTTAAAACTGTTTTCTTCATGACATAAGATTCTAATACTTTCATTTTTCTTTTTTTAATAAACTATTTACATTGTATATTATGCATGTAAATTTCAAGTGAAACGTGTACCATATCTTTCTATATGGTTTTTTAATCTGGTGAAACTAATATCATTTGTTTTCCATAATTAAGTGTCAAGTCAGTCAATAGATATTCAAACTGAAACATTGCTATCTTGATTTACAGCTGTATATACAGATTTTTTTTAGAATTAAAAGTTTGAAAGGAAACAACTAATTTCAGATGTTCATTTTTATTATTATTACCACCATAATGCAGTTCAGCAAAGCAAAGTTAACATTTCTATTCAGTAAATTGAAATGACTTAAAATGCAAATTTTATATGAATTATCAGTAGTCATACTTGTTTCTTGTGATGTGGTAATAGGTCTGTTTCAGATGTTATAGGAGAGTCATGAAATAGAAACATCTTCTGATTTGAAAAAGCATGTTCTCTATGCTAAATGTTCATGAATTCCATTCATTATTGGTCATATTTGAACCTTGAAAAAATGAATTTCTTCCTGGAAAAACGTGGAATTTTTGTTTACAAAGTGTAGGAACCGTGCAATAGGTATTCTCTTGGCCACAATTGACACTATGATACAGATTTCATATTTCTAAAAATAGGTATTCTCTTGGCCATAATTGACCCTATGATAAAGATTTCATATTTCTAAAAATAGTTTTGTCTAGGCCAGAATTGACCCTATGATACAGATTTCATATTTCAAAAAAATTGATATTGTCTAGGCCTGAATTGACCCTATGATACAGATTTCATATTTCTAAAAATAGGTATTGTTTACACCAGAATGAACAATATGATGCAGATTTCATATTTCAAAAAATAGATATTGTCTAGGCCAGAATTGACCCTATGATACAGATTTCATATTTCTAAAATAGGTATTGTCTAGGCCAGAATTTACACTATGATACAGATTTCATATTTCTAAAATAGGTATTGTCTAGGCCAGAATTTACACTATGGTACAGATTTCATATTTCTAAAAATAGGTATTGTTTACACCAGAATGAACAATATGATGCAGATTTCATATTTCAAAAAAATAGATATTGTCTAGGCCAGAATTGACCCTATGATACAGATTTCATATTTCTAAAAACAGGTATTGTTTACGACAGAATGGACCATATGATGCAGATTTCATATTTCTAAAATAGGTATTGTCAAGGTCAGAATTTACACTATGATACAGATATGTTTTCTAAAAATAGGCATTGTCTGGGCCAGAATTGACCCTATGATACAGATTTATTATTTCTTTTCAATAGGTTTTGCCTAACCCTATGATACAGATTTCATATTTCTAAAATAGGTATTGTCTAGGCCAGAGTTGACACTTTGATACAGATTTTATATTTCATTTCAATAGGTATTGCCTTGGCCAGAATTGACCCTCAAGAACAACATAGAAGACATGCAAGACATTCTGAAGAAAAAGGTATTTGTAAGTCAAGCATGTAAATATATATTTCTCAAAATTGGAACTGAAAGTAGATACTTACATCTATTTCTTGAAATAAAGTATTCAGACTTTGATGTATGAACTCTCTGTGTGGCCTAATTTAAAATATGTTAAACAAAACAAATTTGGAAGACCCCAAGGCTTGTTATATAATGTGACAAAGTTGAGTATATAAGAGTATACACACTAGTGTTGTTCACTATACACAGACTGTATTGATTGAAGGTGAGTATACACAATGGTGGCTATTCACTATACTGACTACTGATTGAGGTAAGTATATATGATTATATACAGTGTCTTTTTCAGTAGTGTTATTCACAGTACCTATTCAGATTCTAAGAAGCTTTGCAACATTAAGCCATAATTAACTTGCTCTTACGAAAGGTTAAGATTGCTCACCATTTAAAATTAACAATTATGAAAAACTACATTTTTAGTGGAAAGTTTTGAAAGATGAATCATTTGTTACTATTGTGAATGTCTTACATTTTTATATTGGTGGTTAAAAATTTCCTGTTATTTTAGCTTTGCTGGTCACACATGAGAGCTTAGGGATGGCATGTTGTCTGTCTGTCTGCTTGTCCATTAAGGATTGCCACAAAACTTGAAACACACATTCATCCCAAGGTCCAGTTGGTCCTAAATGAAAATGGTTCTGCTCAGACATCAAATATGGTCATCACAGTTGCCATCATTAAAGTCTTGTTATCATTGCTTATCCTTAATGAATGGTTTTAACATGAGATTTGCTCTTGAATGACTTCTTATAATAACGCTGTCAATCTTACATGTGTATATTTAATTTGCATTGTTTGCTAGTATTTTTATATTCATTATATGCTATAGATAATTATATTTTGGACTTGACTTTGTCCAAAATCAGGTTCATTTTCTACCTGACCAAAATCATAGATTTTGATTGGTAAACATGTTTATCTCAATCCGAGTCCAGAACATTGAAATTCCCCATGAAATATGGGATCTATCTGCTGTTTACCACATCTTTAGAAAATGCTAATTGTGACCTGAGGTCAAGTAGAGGACTGTATATAATCTTGGTTATCTAGAAATTATTTATTCCTGCTGTAAGATCTGAGCAGAATCATTTGTATTATTGTTGTGTCCAGTGTTTCTTTGTGCAGGAATTTATTTATTCAAATTATTTAATTAAAGTTATTTTTCTCTGGAAATAAAGAGTGCTCAAAGATAAAAGTTTTGGAAGTAGAGACTTGGATTTTGTAGTGAAATTCAAATAAGGATATACTCTTGGATTGTATTATTGTGATTTAACAAAAGACTGTTGGCACATCACTATGACACAGGCCGTCACAGGCACATCTACACTTCCAGCATTGGATTTGTTTTGGAATAGCACTAAAGTTTATTTAGAACTTTAATGATTCGGATTTGTGTTAGAAATTATAGGATTATCTGTGATTTAATTTGCAATACTATAAGTTCTTTTTACATATTTCACTTTGTATTCAAGGGAAATAAATTATTTGTCGAATTTTACAAAACTTCTTGCTTCTCACTCTTTTCTGTTTCTTATTTTAAGACCATAGAGTCATAATACGTACAATATGGCAGCCATCTTGAAAATCCGGTCATTACTTGTTCTTCTCAGAAAGTCCTATTGACAAGGAGTTTTCACCAGAAGATTTATTATGATGGTTCTTCTCAGACACTCCATATAACCGCTCCGTAGCCATCTTGAAAATCTTGTTAATTGTTACTCCTCCTAAATGGATAGCCATATTAACACTGGATTTCACTAAAAGACTTCTTATGATGTCTATTTGGTCCTAAATGAAAATGGTCCAATCTGCCATTTTGAAAATCATAGTGCCACTCCTGAAAAAAAATTAAAAAGGTGCCGCATGCACATCCAATATGCCTATCTTAGTGACCATGTTGAAAATCATGTTTTCACTATTCACCTGAATTGATGGTCATATCAACATGACATTTTCATTGAAAGACTCCTTGTAATGTCTAGTTATCATTAATAAAAATGGTTCCAATTGCACATCCAATATGGCTACCATAATCGCCATATTGGAAATCATGTTATCACTACTCCTCCTGAATGGATAGTCATGTCAACATGAGGTTTTTACAAAAAAGACTTACGATGTCTAGTTGGTCCCAAATGAAAATGGTGCCAATCTGAAAACCACTACAGCAGCTAATTTGATGGTACACCCCATAAACTCCTTGAGACTTAAGAAGTGAATAATTTTATGGTGTACCCCACGACCTCTCTCAAACTTGAGAAAAATTGTATGGTGTGCCCCACTACCTCTCTCAGACTTGAGAAGAATTGTATGGTGTACCCTACTACCTTTCTCAGACTTGAGAGGAATTGTATGGTGTGCCCCACTACCTCTCTCAAACTTGAGAAGAATTGTATGGTGTACCCCACTACCTCTCTCAAACTTGAGAAGAATTGTATGGTGTACCCCGCCAATTCTCACAAACTTGAGTAAATAGTTTTATGGTGTGCCTCACTAACTTTGACAAGCTTAGTCTATTGAAATCAGCAGAATGCAGGCTTGAAAATGGCAACAAAAACAACAAAAATTGGCATGACAAACATAAAGAAGAAAAGATTGTTAAAAAGTTTTTCCACAGTAACAGTGACCATATCTCTTACTTTGTTGTCTGATTTCAGAAAGTGGTGTTGAACTGTGTGGCTGTAAGTTCAGACAGTAAGTTTGTTGTAACTGGGACAGATAACAATCTTGTGTGCATCTGGAAGAGGACATAATTTTACCGGCACAATCTGTTACTTATTCTGGCGTGAACCAACCATCAACTGAAAATGTTAAATAGCATGCCTCACAACGGGAAAGTTTTTAAAATTGTATGGTACGCCATACGAACCATAAATGAAGGAAACATGTTTTTAAAATTGTATGGTATTCCAAACAAACTATAAATGAAGGTAATATGTTTTTAAAATTATATGGTACACCATACAAACTATAAGTGAAGGAAATATGTTTTTAAAATTGTATGGTATACCATACAAACCATAAATGAAGGGCAGATTCATATTAGTAAGTTTAAGACTATTAATAGCCATTAATGTTATCAAGCAGATCTTTCACGTTTAAACATAATCCAACATAATATTACCACAGTAGTATGGAGGGCATCACCAGAATACATCATACACCAACAGATATTACACCAGAAGTATGGAGGGCATCACTAGAATACAGCATACACCAACAGATAGTACACCACTAGTACAGAGGCATCACAAAAATAAAGCATACACCAACAGATATTACGCCAGTAGTATGGAGGGCATCACCAGAATACAGCAAACACCAACAGATAGTACACCACTAGTATAGAGGCATCACCAAATAAAGCATACACCAACAGATATTACACCAGTAGTATGGAGGGTGTCACCAGAATAAAGTAACAGATGATACTACACCAGTGGTATGGAAGGCATCATCAGAATACATCATATACCAACAGATGTTACACCAGCAGTATAGAGGACATCACCAGAATACAGCAAACACCAAGAGATAATATTACACCAGTGTCTGGAGGTCATCACTAGAATACAGCATAGCATGGGATGTATATGTTAGACACTTGATATGTTTACAATCTGGTGCATATATTGTGGTGATCTGTATTCCTCTTTGTGCCAGTTGCCTGTCCTTGTTTCCAACTCATCCATTTGTCAGTTTTCCATTTAGTCTGATCATATTGTAGGTCCAGGGATGTAAAAAGGCCCAGTGGCCTATTACTTGTTTTAGGATGTAAAAAGGCCCAATGGCCTATTACTTGTTTTAGGATGTAAAAAGGCCCAATGGCCTATTACTTGTTTTAGGATGTAAAAAGGCCCAATGGCCTATCACTTGTTTCAGGAGTCTACTCTTTTTGCCCATGGATGCATTTCATGTTTTTCCCCACAAAGATCTTCAGTCTGTTTTTTAAAACATCATTTTTTTTCATATGAAAATTTGACTTCACATTTTAACAATTTTAACCGTTTTGTCTTGATCATTATTTTATATTACTTTTCCTGAGGATACCTTAATTTATTCACCACTATATAGCCAGGAGTGTTCTTATGTGCCATTAAACCTTGATCATAGATGCATTGGTAATCTGAACTCCATAGATACCAATGGAAAAAGAGTTATCATATTTGACGTGACATTTCACACATAACAGATGATTCAGAGAAGGGGGTGGGTGGGGTGGAATGGGAAGATGAGATGCAGTTTGTAACCTAACACCAAATTAGAAATTGTTAAGATGAGATGCAAGTTTGCATCCTACCACCAGATGAGAAATTATTATATTTTGGTGTGATGTTTGATGAGGATAAGTACAGGACAGTTAAAGGTTTAAGATCCAGCCGTACTAGAGGGTTACAGTCAAAAGTCACACTGTTATAAATAATTACAAGTGTGGATGTTTGTGATGGTCTCCTACTCTACCTAAAATTTTTAATGAAAACAATTCTTCGCATGTCACCATACACAATTTGATTTAAAACAAGTTTAAAGCACATTTGCTTTGAACATTAATTTTATTATCCCGATGAAAAACTTGTTTGCATCAGTGTGCTCTTTTAGTTAAAAAGGTTCTATCAGTTTTGGATATTTTGCTGTTCTTATTTTGGACTTTTTATTTCTTGCAATTCATTCTTATTTTAATACATGTGCTTTCTCAAACAGTACAGCTAATGATTCTTTGTTTCGTTCAAACCATTCATTCATTTGTTCTTTATAAATATCAGAGGCTTTACACAAATATACACATTTAATTAGCTTTGAGGATTTTTACACAAGGCCATGTTTTTATGTGTAAGGTTTAAAACTTTAATTCTTAAATCTCGATTTCTTCTAATATTTTTGTGAAAAATTGTTCCTTCATGAGTCTGGATAATCATTGTATTACAAACTCCTGCTTTAATAACAAAAATATTTTTTCAAGTTTCTTTGGATGATAATTTTATAATGATTTTGTTTCCTTGTACTGGTTCTAAAATCCTTCATTTGTAGTTATGATTTAATGGTAGTATTAATTACCCTTTAGCCAAATCATGAATATGTTGTACTAGGTAAATTGTGTTTGTCTACCAGAACACTGATGACTGAAGGTAAAAGCTTACAAATTTAAATCCTTCTTAATGAATCCCATTGAGGAATACTCAACTCATTAAGGAAAAATAATATACAGGGATGCAAGTTAATGAACTATGAGTTATGTTAGTGTTTGAAGTATTGTATTTTGTGATGCAGAATATGCAACAAAATGAACAATGTAGCCCAAACGAACCAGTTCATTATGTAATGGGAAATCTGGATCAGTGTTCCTTTTTGGATGCATTAAAGTATGTGATCATTGTAAATAAATTGGTAAGCAAAATAGTCAGTTTATATTTTTTAGTTATAGCTCTGAGGATGGATAGACCTTTTTCATTTTAATCTGTTATTCATTGGACCAATTAGGAAAAAAAAATGGAATTAAAAGCTACCTCTCTAGGTGCTCTGCACTAAGAGGTAAGTGTTAGGACTGGTAAGCCTGCTGTTGGGATAATGTGACTGGATGGCACATGATACTACATGTCTGTGGCATGATACTCCATTGCTGGATATCACTATAAACTGCCACACTGCATTCATAGTGATGACTGAAAAACTGTTAAAACTACATTAAAAATCCGTATCACACACAATTAGGAAAAAAACAATATACCAGTATGAAATTTTTAATATACTTTGCAAGATTCTTTGTTTTTTTCTGTGGCATATGTAGTTGGTGAAGCCTTACATTATATTTCTTCTAATCTTTTTATTCTGAATGAAGTGGGAAAGTGTCATTGGGATGTCCTGTTTTATATAGTTCCATTATGTTCAGATTTTGCTTATCGTTTTGCTTAGCATGTATTCATCTGTGGTGGATATTGTTAAACATTTCATTCCATGAACATGATATCATGACATGGTTTTTAGTTTTTGCTGTGATAATCAATAACATGTCTGTGCATCCACATCATAGGTTAACAAAAGTATTGAATTTTTTTTTATTAAGGGTACACAGTCATGGTATTTGCTTACAACGCGATCTGCACGGTGCCAATTTACCTACCAAAAGGTTGGAATCAGACCCGACATGAAGGCCATGGCCAACAACATCTTTTGCATATCCTGGTATAGATTAACTAACACAACATGACCTAGCAGTTAAGATTTTGTTTTGACTGCTGTACGAGTTTGGGCCCATTCCACCATGACATAGGTAAAGTGGTGTGCATGCACTGTCAATGCTTAAAATAAAATTCAAAGTTATCCAAATAACACAATTCAGAATGCATTCATTACTAACTACACTTTGAGTGGAATATCCCTGTTAATGAGTGGAATATCCCTGTTAAGTTTAATCCACCAGATCACTTAGATCAGCAATTCATAAACATGTTTACTTTCTTTGTTAATAATGTAATGTCCTGATTACCAAGATAAGCAGAAATATTGCAATCATCCAATAGAATTGGTACAGCTGAGCATGTTTGCCTTTTTAAAATATTAGATAAGCCAGACCGTCAGATAAAATGGATCCAGTTAAATTCATTTAATCATTTTAGTTCACCTGGCTGAAAACCAAGTGAGCTTTGTTATGGCCCTGCAACTGTCATGTGTCTGTCAACTATTGCTACTTCAAACTTCATCTAAAAAAAAACATGGAGCACATATGGTACAGAACAACTTTGCATGATGGGCTTTAAAATTTGTACAAAAAGAACAATCTGCTCTCAGATATAGCTGTTATTAAAAATGGGACAAACCCTTTAAATGATGTCTTCTCAAAACCTGCTTAACAGAATTTGATGAAATTTGAGAAAAAAGATGTGTATGAATCTTGGTATGGATATTAGACAAGTTGTCAAAATGTATATGTATGAATCCTGGTATGCATAATAGGTTGTCAAGGTGTATATGTGTGAATCCTGGTATGCATATTAGACAAGTTGTCAAGATGTGTATGAACCTTGGTATGCATACTAGATTGTCAAGATGTATATGAATCCTGGTATGCATAATAGGTTGTCAAGATGTAGATGTATGAATCCTGGTATACATATTAGACAAGTTGTCAAGATGTATATGCACGAATCGTGGTATGCATATTAAACAAGTTGTCAAAATGTATTGATGAATCTTAGTATGCATTTTATACAAGTTGTCAAGATGTGTATGAATCTTGGTATGGATACTAGACAAGTTGTCAAGATGTATATGAATCCAGGTATGCATATTAGACAAGTTGTCAAGATGTGTGTGAATCTTGGTATGGATATTAGACAAGTTATCAAGATGTGTATGAATCTTTGTATGCATATTAGACAAGATGTCAAGAAGTATAATGTATGAATCCTTGTATGCATATTAGACAAATTGTCAAGATGCATATGCATGAATCCTGGTATATATATTAGACAATTTGTCAAAATGTATCTCAATGAATCTTAATGGAGCATTTATTCCTGATGAAACATAATAGTTTGTAATAAATAAAACATCTTGCAGCACAATTTTGTTTTCTGTATTTGTATGCCCCCAGATTTATATTGTTAATCCATCCTGTACACATTGAAGCAGTTTTGCATTTAATTAGTTTATTGTGTGCTGATGACTGGTATTGCAGAAATGGATGGCAAAGTTTTTGCATGCAGTTAATATAGGTTTTACACTGAAACAAGTTCAAGAGGGAATCAGTAAATAATGTTTTTATTAACATATGGATGACCAGAATTAATTTTCTGCCATTTGAACAGTTGTTTAATTTAAGGTTTTTGACAGGGGACCCTCCTTGGTGAATTTTTTGTATGAGTACACAGAGACCACAAAACATAAGCTTGAACAAGTTTGTATGCATACTAAACATAAATGACTTGATTTTACTTTTGGTCTGCTTAGGTGATTATTAACACCTGCCATAAGGTGGAATATATTATAAGATGTCTGTCCATCTGTTAATCATTTGATTTCTGCACAACTCTGGATGTCTGCCATCTACAATTACCAAACTTTGTAGATGGATTGCACATGTGGTAAGGAAGAAACCTGTCAATTTTAGACTCATCAAGTTTGGCTCTGCCAGCATGGGTATTGAGAAAGCTTGCTAGTAGTGTTTTGTGGGTCAGTGGTCCCCCCCCACCACCACCACCACCAGATATACTGGCTGTTATGTATAGTCTTGTGTACTGAAAAATGGTGACACCCCCCACCCCCACCAATGTGTGGGGTTTAATGTCATTTCAGGTTTATACAAATGATGCCAATCCACCAGAAAATATAGACACTGATACTCTAAGATTAGAGTAAAAAACAAAAAAACTTCAGATGACTTCTCAAAAAATGCTCTGCAGAATTTGACCAAATTTGAAAGAAAATATACTGACAAAGATGGCTTCCAAATTTGTATAAATAACCAATCCAACATGAAATATCACAACCATTACTAAAATCTAAAAATAAATTTAAATAACTTCTCAATCTGCCCTGCAGAATCTGACAAAATTTTACAGAAAAACATCCTGGCATTATGGGCTTTCAAATTAGTACAAACTGTACCATTCTGCAATCTGAGACATGTTTAGGTAAACATGCAGCTTTTTTGAACAAGAACAATTAGCATCACAAATAACAAGTTTCCTGTACAATGCAGCATCTCAAATGTGAAAATTATGATTCAGGAACTCCCACAATACAGCCTTGAGACACACAGTAAAATATTCTGCCAGAGTTCCACCTGAAGACACATGAAACAATGATGTAGATGTGTCACTTCAGACCCATAAGAAAATGCTCACCATAACTGTAGTCAATCATTGATGTAGGAGACATTTAAACATAGCACCTGAACACTGCTGATAATGCCAGCACCAGAAAAGTGATACCGACATGTATTGCTATTCACAGGACGTTACAAAATAGCTTCTGTAACATTTGATTCTATTGGACTGCACACCTTGTGAACTGGAGCTTTTCATTTCCTTCCATTACTTTCACTAGTACTTTAAGTGCCACTCTGTTGTTAGGTTCTGATCATTTATTAAAAATGCTTGAAAATACACAGGTAAACAGATATGCAAGGGACACTCCATTTCTTGTGGTTGACATAGAGTGGAACTAATTATCAATATGCAAAAATATGGGTGATGTAAAAAACAGAAATCAGATGCTAGTGAAACCAACATAAAATATTGAGAATGCATATAAAAAATAATGAATCACAAACCAGTACTTTTCAGACAATTCATTTAATTTCTTCAAAATAAATAGCAGTAAGAACTGGAATGGATTGATCAAGGTATGTTAACACTTTTTATTTCAAGCGTACATTAGATAAACTTCTAAAGATATGTATCATAACTGCAATGAGGAATGAAAAAATAAAAACAAAACCAACAGGACAAATAAAAAGCTTGTAAAACTCACTTGAGTTTACAAGTATATACTTGAACAATTGTGTTGCAATTTTTAATTTAAAAGTTTGCAATGTTTGTTTTTTTTGCTATCATCAGTTTTTATTTAACACAACTGGCTGTCCTAACTAAAGAACAGGCAATTATACGGATTATTATACCAGCTCTAAAAATATTAATTATGTATTCCTGTATCTAAATTTGTGCAATAACATGAGGAGGCACATCATGATCGTTGAAGGCAATTAATCGTGTCTTTTTGTCACTCTGTTAAATTTACCGAGTAACATTTGTGTGGTAATTCTTTTGCAGTGTTTGTTAACTAATGAAGAGCAGCAACAAAATTAAGCAGCACCTTTAAACATTCTTGAAAAATTGTGCATAATTATGTCCACAAATAATAAAAAAATTGAATCTGCTCATAGTAACCTGGACAGATAAGAAAACTATATGAACAGACTTTACATGTATATACATTATTGTGCATGACAGGATGGCACGACTAATAATGGCACAAGCATGGAACATGTTTATGTACACCAACATTTTTCCATCACAATATCACAAATGTTATGCATGTTGGTTAATATAAGAACAGTCTTCAAAAGTTTATTTAACTGCATGGTGAAATTTTGTATTACACTGATTAGTTGTTTACTATCACTTTACCAATATTTTACAAAATTACCAAGGCTGCATTGAAATATTTACATGTGTATTGCACACTGGTGAGTAACTGATGATGAGAAGTCTTTTGGCAATAATTATCAGACTTTTTAAAACCAAAACTTATGCGCCCATACATCAAACAACCACCTATAAAACAGGTGAAAAGCAATGTTTTAAAGATGCACAAGACATGAAATATAACTAAGCAGTTTTCTTCACAGCACAGCTGTATCATTCCCAACAAAAACAAATTGCAACTCTGAAGTCGTTTGTTTAGAAAACGTTAGTGGGAAAGCAGGACATAGCATTATCTTTTCTGCCAGTATTTAAGGTTTTGGTTAGTTTGTCATCTGCACATATTTCACAATCCCCTTGATAGACAGGGCCAAATCAGACAAAACTAAAAATATCTTTATGTTGTATTGCTGGATCTATTACCATAACCATTTGTCTAACTTCCTAAATATGTATACTGCAACTTTTTAATTTTGTACATGTGATTTTCTTGCAAACTCCACAAAATGAAATAGCATGTGGAAAAAAGTTTACAATACACTGTAATCAGTATAGATCTATTGTATTTATTCCCTCTTTATTACACATAATAACCTGTATAACATAGCTCTCAGTAGCGAAGATAAGCTGCCTCCAATGATATGAACTGGGTCTTCCTTTGATCTGCTGGACTCCGTTTTGAGAGCACTGTGCCACTCCTCCATTTATTTCAACATAATACAGGCAGCTCTGGAGATATTTCCAATACAATGCTGGATTTAGATAAGCATGCAAATTGTTTTATATAAAAACTAAAGTCTTTTCTTGATTAATTTTTCCAGCTTGCGAATTCGACTTGACTCAGGTTCTGGACTGGTCATGCTGTGAACCATGGTTTCTTTTGATCCCTCACTATGCTTTCCTAATGCCATGGACACTGGAATTCTGGCTCGATACATTTCCAGCAGAGAGCTAATCTCACTTTTCTTCAGTCCCTAAACACAAGAAAAATGCATTTAAAAATGTACCATACAGAAAACTGGAAAATGGAAGATTAACAATCAATTTAGAATCTTATTACACCCTTTCAACCAATGTTAGTTTAAATGGGACAGTCATAAGTAATTATTTTGTAACACTGGCATGATTTGCAATGGCACATAACACAAATGAGCAATGCAGATTTTGTTCTGAAACTCAAATTCACTGGACACAAAAATTACTTAAACTCAACTTAAACAAAAACTAATACAGTCAAATTAGTTAATAGTATGTAAAAAAATGCAACCTATTTAACTCACAAACATCCAATAATCTCTCATGAAATCCACTCTTTATATCATTAAATTGCTCAACACTGGTTACCTTCATCTCCAATACTTTCTGGAACTCCCCAATGTCGGAATCATGTAGGAGACGTATAAAGTTGTCTACGTATCCCTGTGGTGGCTCATGAGGGGACATCACTACCTGAAAATGTATTGGGTTACTATTTATAAAACTGACACTTATTGGTGACAATGATTAAAAACTTACATAAATTAAGTGTATCAACATTTCTCTTGTGCAAAACATTTTGTTGATTTAATGGTGTAAAACAACAATTCCTCAAATTTCATTTGCTGATACATTTTGTATGGTAATCATAAAACCGACATAGCAATTTGCCATATACAGCATCATCACTTATTCTATCCTGTTTTTTCTCTCATCAAATGCAGTAAAGTTTTAAGAATGTGATCTTCAACAAAATTCTTTCCAATGACATTTAATAAAATCTGTCACATTGATGGAGACTCCTTAGAGAGAGCTTACAGGGGTTGGTAAGTATATCCAATCATATTATAAAGAAATGATGACAACTAAGCCAGTGGTTCAGACAGATATTTTTTAAAATAAGCTTGCTTACAATTGTATGGGAAGAAAATTATACAGACTTCATCAAAACCTTACAGCATTTTCACACAAGTCTGATGGAAATGTTATAAAATGAACGATAATAAAGTTTTATTCAGTGCTCAAAGAAAATTTTTTGAGACACAGGCCCAGGACTTAAATAAACTTTCAAGCCCTGACTGAAATTCCAGAAGCCCAGATTCCAATTTCTATATGCCCAAAATTTCCCCCATTTTAATATTATCACAATATTGCAATAGCTACAATTTGAATATAAATTCAATAGGGTTCAAAGGGGTTTGAAGGTAATGCAAGTGTTATTAGTGTTCATCACCACACTCGCTAGGGACTGGATGATCCTGGTCAAACTTCTCTGCTGTATGAGTGAATCCTGGTCAGAACCAAGTTGATGCATGTCGATGTGTTTGTAGTATGTGTAAAGAATTAATAGCCCCCACCCACTTTTTGCTGGCGTGCTTCAAAAAGAAAAACTCTGTCAACCAAGACTTCTGAAATTAATTATTGTTGGGCTTTTTCTGATAGCATCTTATTTGCTCCCTAAATCAGATTAAAAAATGAATTACACTTGAACACTATTCTGACAACTGAAATGATCATGCTCTGCATTCTATATATGTAGTAAATATCCAACTTCAAAGAAATGTTGCAGCTGTTCACAAACTTGTCAAAAACTATAATACATATGGCTTAAACATTCTCATTCAAGGCAATGGTATGTAATAACTTTTGTTCTTGTACATGCATCTAGCATCTCTTTGATTTACTTATATGAGTTGTTCCACTTCCTGACCCTACCTATGCAGTTAGCACAATGGGCTCACCCACTGCAGCCCTCAAACACATCTCACTAGCTATTGTCAGCCAATTAAGTAATATGTCAAATGGTGGTTTATACCTGACCTCTTTGTCTTTAATTGCCACTATTTAAACTGCCCAAGGGATAGTTTAAATCGGCTCCAGTCATGACTGTTTACTGTTAGTACATTCTACATGTCATGAGCATATACTGAAAGTGGTAGGTTCTTTCTTTCTATTTTTGAAGATTACTGAAAATTATTTTTTTCTCAAAATACAACTGTGTTGGGGTTTACAAAATCACAATTTCAAGTAGGATAGTGGTGATCCGATTTAGATTGCACCGTGTTATGGCAGGTATATCAACATCTTGAAAATACATTTACACATTTCAACCGCACAATCAAAGTTTCCTTTGGCAAATTGGATTTTTTTTTCAACAATCCAGACAGGCACCTCACTTAGAATCCAGGACGGGCCTGATAAAAAATTAGAGTCACCCCAGGCATCGGGCTATTGGATTGTTTTAGCACTGGTATTTCTCAAAATATTACCATGATGCATCAATAAACATTAACTACACTGTCGTCACCCTTTGCTTAAGAATTAAAAAAGTTTCAAATACTGTATGGTCATCAAAGTTAATATTCTAGCACTAATTTGACTTCCATAATGAAACAATGAAAAGGTCACATACACCATAACACCAAAATTAAATATTACCTTGAGAATCATTTCTGCTTTAGTCATTCCTTTTATCACAATCTTCGTATAACTGAAAGAGTAAAATAGTTGTATCACATGTCATAAATTTAAACTGGTCTTGTGTGATGCAAAATTTTTTGTAAATTGTTCTTCTGGGAATACTTATCTAATATCATTAACATACAGTGCTATCTCATGATTCCAGCCCTCTTGTCAAAGAAATTGGTTTTTTTTTCTGCTTATATACCTTACTGACAAAACGATGAAACTCGTACCTATTTCTTTTCCTTGCCGATGTTATGTGGCTACCATTTAACACTAGTAATGGGAATTGGTCAGAATTTCATAATCGTGAATCGATTCCACTTAACCAACTGATAATTTATTAATATTTCATAATCGATGAACAAGAGAATATTTTAATTTTTGTTTGTTGTATGGTTATATCTTTGCTCAAGAGTTCAAAATGTTAATAAATGTTCAGGAGCAAACTCTTTAATGACATGTATACTTTAACCTGATAAAAATACTGCATTTTCTTTTCAACTGTATTATTTTTGTCCTACAACTCTGTTAAAGAAAAGCAACCTTTTATGGTTGATGAGTCTTATGTAACTGAAATACTGTTGTAATCCCCAAAACCCTTTCATTCATATGTGATGTGTCTATAATTTAAAATAGAGAAGGACGTGGTTTCCTTGTTTGTCATTATTTACAAATACTACAAAGGATATGTTGCAATTAAACTGAAACAAATCATCAAAATTTGTCAATTTATTAACTCAACAATTTAATAGCTTAATCATGGCTGTATGTTCCTAATTATGAAAGTTTGCACCTACATTCCGTAAGTTGTGATGGGAATAAATAATTCAGATCAACTTTAGTGGATTGGAAGTTATATACAGCTTACCATTTACCCAGGAGTTTATGTAACCTTTGTGTTTTGCATGCAACTAAAAAGAAGTAGTCTCCCTTTACACACAATCAATTATGGAGTTTCACAATCGACTATCTTTTGGTTTGCTCAACCAACTGATGATCGATTATAATCAATAATCGGAACAACACTATTTAACAGCCCCACCCTCTTCTCATCAATGCTGGGATGGCATCCCCTCATGAAATTTTCAGAGGTCCCTCACTTAAATTGCGGTCTGTATTTCTGGACACCATTGTGAAGAAGTTATCAAGGGAGAGGTGTGATTTTATTGGGTAAGTATTCTCTGAGAAGCACAGTTTACTAAAAGATTTGATTTTCCTGAATACATCCCCCATCACACTGATATCAGAATAGGCAATAGGAGGAGAAAATGGTGAATATCATATATCTACCACAGATAACACTGGTCTACAATTTTTTAGAAGTCGTCTGCTTCAGAGATAAAATGTGCTATTTATTATGGATTTTGATGTGCTGAATTCAAATATGAAAATTAAAACAAATGACTGGCAACTGTTTGCAAGATATTTAAGTTTTTACATTTTATGTCAATGTATATTGTGTAGACAGAAGAGTTTTAATCAAAAATTGTAAACCTAGGATTTTTCATGTTTTTATAGTTGCTTTACATGATAAAATTTTACTTATCCTGTTTATGTAACACTCATTAAAAACAGCAAAGGGTCATATAAATAAAATTTTTTAATGAAACAAAATGCAAAAAACTATTATGTATATATAAGTACATAGTTTAGTCCTTATTCAGTGTCTATTCGGCGCTTCTTGGCTTGTCTCTTGTATTCATTAAAATGAGAATCTCTTGTCTCTGTCCATCAATAGTCTGCAAGCATTGATGGGCTCCATTTGCCCTGATGGCATTTCTCCATTGTTGCAATGTCCTGGTGAATTCACTCGCTGTGCTCATCACTCACTGCTCCGGAGTTCAGTGGAGAAAAATCTAGATGAGTGTGCAAAAAATGTATCTTTAGTGACATGTTGCAACCATGGCTTTTGTATGCCTTGAGGAGGTTTTCCACTAACTCCCTGTAGTTGTCTGTCTTGTTGTTTCCGAGAAAATTTGTTGCCACTAACTGGAAGGCTTTCCATGCTATCTTTTCCTTGCCACACAGTGCACAATCCAATGAATCATCTCAAAGAAATTCATGAATCTGTGGACCAACAAAGACACCTCCCTTTATCTTAGCTTCACTTAACCTTGGAAATTTTCCATGGAGGTACTTGACAGTTGCTTGTGTTTTGTCCAAGGCCTTGACAAAGTTCTTCATCAGAACCAGCTTGATCTGCAAGGGTGGTAACAAAATCTTCCTTGATTCAACAAGTGGTGGATGCTGAACACTTTCCTCCCAGGCTCCAATGACTGTCGGAGTGGCCAATCCTTCTTGATGTAGTGGGAATTTCTCACATGAGGATCCTGTTCGCAGAGAAAACAGCAGTACTTTGTGTATCAAGTCTGCAGACCAAGCAAGAAAGCAAGGATCTTCAAATCGGCACAAAGCTGCCACTGATGTTGGTCACAGTTTAAGCAACTCAAAATTTGTTTCATGTTTTCATAGGTTTCCTTCATATGGACTGCATGACCAACTGGAATTGAAGGCAAAACATTGCCATTATGCAGCTAAACAGATTTAAGACTCATCTTCGATGAATCAATGAACAGTCTCCACTCATCTGGATCATGAATGATGTTGAGGGCTGTCATAACACCATTGATGTTATTGCAGGCTACAAGATCACCTTCCATGAAGAAGAATGGGACAAGATCCTTCTGCCCATCATGGAACATGGAAACCTAACATCACCTGCCAGGAAATTCCACTGCTGTAGTCTGGAACCCATGACAACCATACCCGAGTATGAAGAAAATAATGAATTCATTCTAATGACAAAATTTCTGGGGTGAATCTAGTGAAAATGATAAACCCACACCCATGAGGAAACTGCTGACATCAACTGGGCCTGTTGGTCGTCTGGACCGGATATACTTGACCACCAGACTGAATTTTTATCTCTGAATCTAGTAATCAAAACTCAATTTTGTTGACTGCATGCCTGATTCCTGGAGGTATGGGTGAGACATTGCTTTTGTCCCTAAGTGTGTCATAGTACCTCTCCACTGGTTATGCTGTGAACAAATGACTCACCAGGTGAATTGGCATCCAGGCTTGCTAGTATGGGCAGCCAAAAAGATTGCTGGATGGTCAGCTCTGTTGCTGGTTGGATGGTATGCAAGGCTGTCAGCTGTATTGATAGCTGGGAAATGGGCATACAAAACTGATCTCCATATGGTTCTATGTACCAAAGAACTATAGGCTAGTATGCAGCACTAGACAATAGGTATGACTGGATGGACAGCTGGACATGTTGGTTGGCAGATGCAGCAGCAGCATACAGCATGAAATGATGGAAATATAGATCGAGATTCGATAAATATCCATGTGTCTGGTCTTACAGGTCTATAGGCTATACCCTTACATGCATGGGATCTACACACACTGGGCTGCCAAGGTAAAGAGGGACACTCCCCCATTAATTCCAAACCTTCTAAGGAGGTTTGTGATGGACATACAGACAAAAAAGTGTCCCAAGGCCAGCAACTGTATCATCACTTCCTGTACCAGTTGACTTTACTGTGATTTGATCAGTGTTAGTGGAAACCCTTTGTTCCTCCAATTCGCCAGATGTATTTGTCACAGTCGACGTTGTACACACAAGTTTAAATTGAGGTTGGAGTTGGTGGGTGTACCACCCCAATGTTAACCCTAACATAAGGAGAGGTAATCGGTGTGATTTTGTGGGTTAATGTCCTTTTTCAGCACATGATACATGGCAGCCAGTATATCTGGTGGAGGAAGAGCCCAGGAAAACCCTAGGAAGAACCACTGACCTATAGGAAGTTACCGACAAGCCTTCTCACATACCCACATAGCCGAGGTAATGAGTAAGATTTTTCTTGTTTATATGGTACATACCATTGGATTTGGAGTTTGTGGGTGTATTTTCCGTCATATTAATATGTTCATTGAATGTATTCAATGTAGAAACTCGATTCTCAGCTAAAAGTTCATATTCATGACATGTACTTATTACATTAAGTCTGATCATATGACAAAGAATAAAGATGCATGAAACTACATTATCCTTTGCTAAAACAAGTTTAAATGGTGTCCAGAAGTTATTTTAATGCAAGGATAAAATGTGGTGTTAATTTTTCTTATCACTACATGAAAACATTCAATGCTATAAGCATTGATATCTATTATTACAAGTTTTAGCCATTAACAGATTAATGACAGCAAGACAAATACATGCATGCACATGAAAGAAGATGAAATATTTTTATACCTGGCAGGAGCTTTTCTGCTGATCTGGGATCCCAAAGAGGGAAGGTCTAGAAGAAGGGTCTTCAGGGAGTGAGTATCCAGCAACAGCTGATAAAAAAAATATACTTCGTAAAATGACTTCAAAGTTTATGGAATATTTTTCTGTCAACAAGTTTAAACTTTTTGCCCATATTAGTACATTGCTTTCATTTGTTCAAGTCTAAGCACAGTGTGGTTTATGAGTTGGAGGATACCAACAAACCTGGAGAAAAAAAAAATGGTGTTAAATGGCTAATAACTTACTCAAGAAGAGTGGTGTAATGAACCTGAGATCTTAGAGGTTTCAATAAACTGTGTTAGTAATCTTTACCAATGACAGGTTTTAGTTGAAGAGCTGGAGACTTGTAGTTCTTGGAAAAAAATTGACCTTTTGAAGAATTAAACATCCCAGAAAAGGAGAGGATACTGTCATAATATACAATTCAGTTTTCCACATTTATGTCCCATCAATAACCGCATCTACACTAGTCATAACTAGACAATAACTGATGTTTCCAGCTGTAATTTACTACTTATGCACTTTGCCTTTCCTATACCACCAAAATCTGCTATCACCTATATTTCAGGCAACCAGATGTTGCATTTTCTAAATGTGCTACCATGGCAATTTAACATAATATTTAAGAAAAAAAATCACATGAAAACTGCAAAAATAGATGATAGATGGTACCAAGACCAAAAATAATGACATCTGATGTTGAAAAAGCTGAAGAAAATTGTTTTGCTTGTCCTAACAATACATATACTTAAATCTCTACAGAAAGTCCAAATTTACTGGCATTTTCATAAAAATACATGTACTTTACAATAAATCAACATTTTCTATTTAAAAAGGTATTAACAATCTAATTAAAAAGGTATTACAATCTATTTAAAAAGGTATTAACAATCTATTTAAAAAGGTATTAACAATCTAACTCACCTGTTCTGCAGCCACCGTAGTAATAGACTTGCATCGAAACAGGGCATTGATGAATTTTGGAATGAATGTGCTAAAATTGAGACATGAACAGAGGTGAAAAGGTATACATACAAGTACTAAATAAGACATCTGAGACAGTTAAACTATTTTAATTTTCCTTATTTCTGAGCTTTTTTCTACTAAACATGAAGTGAAGTTCCATACTACAAAATTAAACATGACAAGAAATGAAGCTGTCTGAAGACAATAAAAACTCACCAGCACATAATTATTTATATGCAAGAGTTGTAAATTTCAATATTCAAGAAACAAAAGATACAGAATATCGACAGATGCCAAAATACTGTATATACTCGATTATAAGTCGACCCCCACCTCCTTTAAGTGCTGCACAAAGCCAATTTCTCTTTGACCCTCCTATAAGTCAGGGTGTATTCTGCAAGATAGATCCCTTTGAATGGGTGACTTGTTGTCGGTGAGCCTGAATTGCACTTTTGACAGAATAAACTGGATGGACTTGATGGATCGGCATAGAAGAAGACAAACCAGTGTACACTAGACAAACCAGTGTACACTAGACAGTTTAAAATACAATTATCAAGTGGAATACACAAGAAACTGAAAATTTACATTTTGTCCATCTTTGAGTCATAAAATCCATAGAAATACATAAAGCTTTCAAATCCATGAATTCTATTATAGGCCACATACTGGTATAAAAATAAATACCCCAGACTGATCCAATTCACATAAATGTTAATTCCTTGTCTTACAAATAATCAATGAAAATCCAGTTTTGTGATTCACAGATCCTATAAATATTACAATTTAATCTTATTTGGTACAAAGCCAAAGAATTCATACTCGTCTGTGTGACCAAATAAAGTTCTGAAATCCTCCATTGTTGTCATCATAAATATTGTCTGACAGAGTCCACATCTTGACTGTCAAATGCAGATACTTATGTGGAGACTGACTCTACAGATGCCAGTTTGATCATACAATCAATATATCTATTAAAGTGTTATGTATATTTAATTTCCATTTTTAATTTATTATGTGCTACAGGTTATCTAAAATTGTGTTCTATTGCTTATCTTGTCCGAAATCAAGTTCATTTTCTGCCTGACTGAATCATTAATTTTGGTTTTATAAACAACAGGTTTATCTCAATCTGAGTCCAGAACATTGGAAATTCCCCATGAAATCCTGGGTCTACCTGATGTTTATCACATTTTATATTATAATGTGTGTGTGTGTGTGTGTGTGTGTGTGTGTGTGTGTGTGGGTGTGTTATGAATATGTAATTAAATTGCTTGTGTGTTAGTTTTAAACTCTTTTTATTTTTGTTTCATTATATTTTATTGTAATGATTATTTTTACTGGATTTGATAATTTTCCCTGTAAATTCAGTCTTTTGTTTTGACGCAAAGGTATGACTTAAGCACTATTTTTGGCTCACCATGGTTCATAGTTTTTGTAAACATCGAGTGAAAATGATTGACTATTACCAAGGTCATCTTCAGCCTACTTGTTAGCTCTATTGTAAACAGTTTTATTTTTAAATTCATTTCCAGCGTGAGAATCTGATTCTTAGATAGGGCTATTTTAGCTACGTGCTAAATGGCATTTTTTTTATTGCGCTATTCAAAATTATTGATCACGTCACCCTGTCACGTGAGCCACCATGTGATCTAAAATCGAGGCTTAAAACAGCCATTTTGCTAGTAGATTGATGAGTCGTAATTTTTACACCTCAGAGCTCAAGGTGTTTTATTGTTGAAGCCAGTTTGTTTTGAAGTTCATCTATTTTTTGGGATTTAATAATTTATTCTCTGGAAAACTACACAAGTGATTCTTCTTTTAATAAAATACTTGGACAAAGACATTCAGTGGAAATTTATTCTGGAATTCTAAACAGGAACATTATAAATTGTGATTCAACGAGGAATTGTTGCCATTTGTACAATGACCTCATCTGATGTCATCGCCTTCCATATTGGAATTTCATCGAGATTTGAACCTGGATTCAATTAGAACTTTTTAGTGATAGGACTTATAATTTTTCAACCTTAGGATTAATTTTTGGATTATATTCACAAACCGTAGGTCCTATTACATATTTTTACCTTGTTTTCTAGGGAAATAAATTATTTTGTTAAAATTTACAAAGCTTGTTGACTTCACTCTTTGTTACTTTTGTACGAGCCTGTGTGTAGTGTGTGTGTGTGTGTGTGTGTGTGTGTGTGTGTGTGTGTGTGTGTGTGTGTGTGTGTGTGTGTGTGTGTGTGTGTGTGTGTGTGTGTGTGCGCGCGGACATGCGTGCGTGCGTGTGTGTGTGTGTGTTATTTGGATTTTCAACGTAGCTTTAACAATTTTCCAGTCATATCGCTTCAATGTTTGCAGTGTGGCAGTTTATAGTGATATCTAGCACCAGGGCATCATGCTGCAGACATGTAGCATGATGTCCAACATAGTCATGTTATCCTGACACCAGGCCATTCTTAACTCTAACCTCTTAATGCTGAGCGCCAAGCAAGGCAGCTGCTAGAACCATTTTTATAAGTCTTTGGTATGATTCAATCAGGGTTCGAACCTGCGACCTCCCACGTCCAAGGTGGATGCTATTAGGCCACCAGAGCCATCCATTTACTCTCATATTCTTCTTATTAAATTTGTAATGCACTATTAATTTGTGCCTTTTTTTGATCTGATGTTTTGAACTCTCCTTTACACTCGTATAACATCCAATTAAGCCTGTTAACCTTAACAGCTGGTCCATTTTTTTAAGGATAGACTGGTCCATTACATAGATATATTATCAAATATAATAAATCTGTGAGACATGTTTCCAAACTGAATAAACCTGTCTAATTTCTTGGAAATGTGTCAAATATATCTACTATAAATAGAAAATAAGGAAAGTAATATAGATCTAGGACGGACAAATGTTCCCTTACATTATTCTTATGCAGGAGTCTTCTGTTTTAGAATATTCTCAAATTCATATGACGGGTGGGATTAAAGAAATGATAATAAAAATAAAAACACAACTTTTTATTGCTATATTTTTTGTTCTTGAATGTACCAAAAAAGCATAATCCATACATAGGTGAGTGTAAGATAAAAAAAGCATAATGGTTAGCATGTATGTATTTTGAATGGTCACTTACAGGCTGTAAACCAGACTAGCTAATTGCAATACTAGCAAACTTGATGCAGGAACTGGTTGTCTCACAAACAAAAATGATATGCTTTTTTATATTCAACTGTATTTTCTAAATACTTTTAGCCTAAAATATGATGTGCACTTGTAAATAAAAGAGTGCATGCAGTTGACAAATTTCTAATTCTGAAATTTTAGTTGAAAATGAGACCATTTTTTATTTGCATTTGTCATATTGATAACGTATAATATTTACTGCTTGCTTCATCAGTTTCAGTGCAGTATGTATTAGTTATCAATATTCATATTATTCACAATTCCACCCTCTCACTTAGAGGGAATCAAAAATGTGCTTATCATGTGCTATTGCTGTTTAAAAACCTGATCCAAGTTGTACATGTTTCAAAGCTGTAAATGTTTAACATGTTTCAAAGCTGTAAATGTTTAACAGACATATTTTACTTGATTTCAAATACTTTGTGACCTTGTGGTTAGCATTACTGACCTTAATCATAAGGCCCTGCAACTGAGCCCCAATAAGGTCATTTCTACATGTCCTTAAGTGAGGCACTTAACCTCAATTTCTCAAGTCAAAGCAGCTATTATAAATGGATAAAGCATTCTCAGGAGAAGTTAGCCTGTGATGACTCGTGTCCCAAAAAGGGAGGTCATGCATACTAACGAAACTGTGTGAATTCTTATGAGACTTGAATGCTCAGAAAGATTTTAACCTTTTACACTTGACTTTATAATGCAACATATTGTGAATTTATTCATTATCAAAGCCCTGAATATGCTTACACAATATGTACACAAAAATCATAGAATGTTCATACATTTAGGAGCTACAAGTAATACTTACTTTGCAAACTTAACACAGAACTGTGTAAAATATTTCCGAGATGATGCCAGATGGTCTCGAATGAGAGGAAGATTTGTCTTCAAGTGACCAGTGATTCCTGTCACATAGCTACTCTGGTCTCCTACTGCCTCCACTGTCGACCAATTCATCTAAAATTTAACATTATGGAATTATACAAAATTTGGCTTCAGCTTGATCCAGATGTCATCTTCTCTATATGTAACATATATTTATTTTGCTGTATGACAAGTTCCAACAACTTTTATCAGGTGATCTTGATGACCGAGATAATACTGGTACATGGCTCTTAAAAATGAAGGAAACCAAAAACAAACTAAGGGTGACCATCAACACTGAATAAAAAGAGACAAATATCTGCATGTGTTGACTCTTTTAGCTAACCCTAGGACAGCTAAGATGTACCACAATTGTGTTAACTTGCACTCCATGCTCTAGCCAACCCACCACACAGAATGCTTACTTCGTCAGCTTAAAAATTCCCCACCAATTCCTGGTGAAAATAGATGTAACTGTCATATAAACAAATTATTTCTGTAAATTATTGAAAACCTTTCTTATTTCAATTAAAGATGAAATAATGGTACAATTTTAAATATTGAAAAGGTTTATTTCAATTAATGAAGAAATAATGATATTATTTTAATTACTGAAAAGATCAACTGATAGCTACTGATTAGCCATCTGAATATTCTGTATCTTACCTTGTTCATGGCTGTCAGAGCAGGTTCACAAGCCGTTTCCAAATCTTGTACTAACAGCTGAATACAATTTGAAATTACACTGAAAAGACAAAGACATAATATTGACCATAACACTTATATCATGCTAATATTCACATGCATAAAGAATTTCAGATATATTGAAATACTTCAGGTCAAGTTTAAAAACCAAATATAGTTGCTAGAAAATGAGATCATATGAATCGACAGACTTTTCACTGCTCTGGTAATAGTCTGTTGCAGATTTCCTAGTGTAATTAGGTCTTTCTCCCTTAACTTAAACGCTGGATGACAGCATGTGGATCTGGCAATTCTGTCACTGCATTACCAATATTCTGATGATTTTTACTGTACTTTTCAAATGGTCAGAAAACTCGTGATAAATTAAAACAGTTTACAAAAATAATGACAGTCTCTTCATGATTGATATGTTTCATCAACAGGCCATTCAAAAAGGCAAATAAATGTTCTTGGTATTTACCTTTGATCATTTTTCCAGACTTGGTGTGGGTAAAATAATCCTGCTGCTCTTAACACAGTCCTAGTGAAAATTTTTATTATAATGCCACTCTGTGATGTGAGCCATTTTTCATTAATTTTTAAGAAAACAAAAAGAATGTATTGGATTTAGCAGTAGTAATTCTGCAAACAGACCTGGTCAAATTCTTACTTATGCTTAAGGTTTTTGTGATCCCCTGATCTGCTTTAGACAAACTGATTTGTGTGTGGTGAAGCAAAAAGATGACATGGATTTATTTATAAAGGTGTTTGCAATAAATCATAAATAGACAGACATTTTTGTTTTTATTGACAGCCCAGAATCAGAAATATGCTGAAGTGCCAGCATTTCCAAATTTGTATAATGAAAGGAATTTCATGCAGGTTGTGATGGCAGGCTTAATTATTTCTCAAAAATCTTTGCCACTGATAACACTGCCCTTAGTTTATCCACGTCGAAAACATCAAAATGCATTTACAAGTCTAAATAATGCTTCCTGACTTATTAAAATGTACCGGTTATAGTTACAAGATGCTTCATAACAGTTTAGAGACCAGTGCTTACAAAGTTAGAAAATGCGCATTACCCATGCATATAGTTATTTCATTTGTGAGGTAAGTGAGTAGATGTCTGCATGCAGCCTTCAGTGGACAACAAAACATAATAGAGTACCAGCAATTTCTTGCATTGCTTAGTTATTCATAATGAACTGAATTCATCTCATCCCTCTCTGATGGAAATAAATGCTTTATAAATCTGTCCTGATAAATTACTAACAGAACTTAACAACTCTACACACTCTTTTCCCAACAATACGAACTACAACTCTGGCTGCAGATGAAAGTAAATATGGGCAAATATGCTATACTCTTAAATCTCTTGGAAGAAAATATAAACATATACGGCAAAAATTATGGTGAATTGCTGAACTTTCAAACACTGGGGCCTATCTTTGCAGTAGAGATTGTCAAAACTGTAAATCAATGATATCTGTGTTACTGAATTTTTGATTTTGGTCCAAATGTAAAATGTTTCCTGTAAATTAAGAGCAGTCATCTGCAAAGGAATATATTAGAATTTGAGAACTAACTTATGAAATATATCTTGTTCTGCATTGAGATCAATCTGTGTGCTGAGGTCAGTGTCAACTTTCTCCTTCAGTTTTTCTTCCAACTGTTGTGTGGTCTCCATGCAGTATTCAGCTGTACATAGGATGCTGCAGATTCTGCACTGTTCCTCTTCTATCAGTTTCGTTACCTCCCCTTCCTTAAGGATGCTTTGAATCAGGCTAGTGGCTGCACTAGAACTACTGCTCTGACCAGATAATCTGACATGTAGAAAATCTTATATAAGTATTCATCATTTATACTGTGTAAAGATGCAAATATGTTATGGTACAAGATATGTATCAGTTTTGTATTATTTAAGTTTTACAAAAATACTGGATGTCTAATGAACACATTCTCAGCATACTTTTCCACAAAAAACAATAATGATTTGCTGTTACTCAATATCACAATGAAATTTTGTATAGTGTTGTGTCACAAATATATAATATTTGCGTAAAGTTTTTTGTTTATAAATCGCTTTAAAAACAAATAAAGAAATTAACAAAATATAGAAACAAAAAGTATGACTTACCACCCTCACCCCTAATGAATGATTTCATCTATTACCAAAGAGATTTGTTACAAAAAAAATTATCAGTTTTTCCTTTACTTTGGGTTAATGAAAATTTGATCATAAATAACCTACAAAAACAGGATAAGTATTCAAGAAATTATGAGCTTAAAACTTAATTAAAAGTGCTATACTTAATCAGATAAGGTTCCAAATGCTTAAAATCAGCCTGCTTGCAGAGTAACTAAAGTCATAAAATTTGTTACAGTTCTGTGAATCTAACTTTATTCTTACTAAACTTACAGTAAAAGGCAATGTGTGTTTATTTCATAATAAAGGCAATTTAGCATATATGGTACAAGTATAATAGTGTTCATGTATAGCATGGTACATGTATAATATGGTACATCTATAATACATGTATGACATGGTACATGTATAATATTGCAATTATAATTATCAGCTTTCTAAAATTTCTCAGAAGCTTACAAGGCTTACTTGGGTAGACTGTTTGACAGGATTCTAACAGCATATTCTTTCAAATATTTCTGAAAGGTGCGGGTCAAGTCTAACATGGGTCGACCTGTGCTGAGCTGAGAACACTGCACCATACACTTTTTGTAGAACACAAATAGATCTGCACAGCTAGGTAAGACATTACTACCAACTTCAGTCTCCAGGCGTGGAGTTCCGTGCTGACGAAAATCTTCAAGGAATCGATTAATCAACTCTGCTAGGTTCCTACATAAGCAAAGCAAAATTATTAAAATTTAAATGGAATAAATAACTGATAATTGTTTGATAATACAATTTTGAAAGCTAATATCAGCAGGAATGTACCAAGAACTGTGTCAATATGAAATAGATACTCCCACAAATACTGTGTGATGCAAATGAAGGCCCAAGTTTCAAGTCAAAACTAGAGGCTATGACACTGTACAATTTTGTTGAAACAGTGATAAATGCTCTTGACCTAGGTCTAGATAATTTAAAGCCTCATACCGTCAGTGCTTCATACGTTGCAAATGAAGGGCAAAGTTCCCAGTCAAACTGGGAACATAACACGATCAAATTTTGTTGAAAACGATGAAAATCAAACTTGATATAGTCTGCTGAATGGAAAACCTCATACCAAATTTGATTAGGATGCATGAAGTTCTTCTAAATTTATTAAACAGAAATTAAATTTTGATGCAAGCTGTGGTTCAAGTTCTATGTCAGAATCTTTTCTATAAATCTGTAAAATTTTCATGGAAAATGGCATTAACTGAACTTGACCTACAACTTCTTAATGTAAAGCTTCACACCAAATTTGACTGAATCCATGAAGCCATTCAAAAGTTACTAAGCAGAAATTGAAGTCTGCAGAGTATAACATGATGCAATGGGATGTGATTGGATGGATGTAGTCAGCACTATATGTTCACTCAACAGACATGACAGACAAAAGTGTTTTTCAAGCATTACAACTATCCAAAAATTATTAAATTCATATTATCTGCAAACATTATGTACAGTATACACATATATCTCTTATTTCATTTACAAATTCAGTTCACAATACAGGCTTAAAAGATTAGGGTGTAAACCTGGCCCCAACTTCACTAAAAATATTAGGGTGTAAACAGTCATTCACATGGTGTGGTTTTTTTTTGCTGAATGAAATTGTAAATGTACATGAATAAGACTTATATTTTTGTATCATCTTTGTCACATGTAAGCAATAGTAATCATTTAAGTGCATACCTTTCTCAAAAAAAAAGACCATATATTTGCATCAAGATGAGAAATTTTCAAGGACTAGAAATATATCTATATAACACAGATACCCTCACCAATATGAATGCAAAGTTCTAAATCAAATGGCACCATAACTTCAATGAATTTTATCCCAAAACCATGAAAATCAAAGCCTCATATTCAAATTGACTTTAATCCAATAAGTCCTCAAAAGTTATTAGGCAGAAATGCAATTTGCAACAGCCGGAGGGAATGGATATGTACGTGACTTAGCATTCAATGACACCTCAAGGCTGTTCCATTAAAGCACACATGGGACCCAGGGAAGGCACTTTTAAAGTGGGGTAATCACCCCCAGATGCAATTTAGAATTTTCTTATCATTTTGATGTGAACTCTATGAGATCAGAGTACCCTGGCATATATTTTTAAAAACTGCCTTCCCTGGGTACCATGTATGTTTAAATGGAACAGCCATCAGTACAAATATGGCTATATGGGGCCAATTAAAATAAAGTTCTGAAAGTGAAAAAAAAACAAAAGAATTGTACAAAGCTTTAGGAAGATAAACCCTTTCAAATAAATATAAACATTAAGTACAACAAGATGAAATGTATAAAGATGTTAAAATTTGTACAAGTAAAATAAAAAGATTACTGTAAAATGTGCACAATCTCAAAATAGGTATGATTCAAGTTTTTAATACAAACCACATTCCATCAAAAAGTTATATATGTACTCAGGAGATCCTGTTGAAGAATTATGCATGCAATGATGGTAATTTAATCCACCAGTACCCCTCATACCCCCACAATGGAATGGCATAGGAACATGGTAATTTAATCCACCAGTACCCCTCATGCCCCCACAATGGAATGGCATAGGAACATGGTAATTTAATCCACCAGTACCCCTCATGCCCCCACAATGGAATGGGATAGAAACATGGTAATTTAATCCACCAGTACCCCTCATGCC